>OX578134.1:128084557-128259238 GCA_951213105.1 Amaurobius ferox
GCTTTAAATTTTGCATGAATAGCCTGAGATTGCTAAACGTGCTGTAAGACACTTGATATCGTTTGTCTCAACTTATGTTTGCGAAAGATCCTTTTCTCTGTACACTGCAACTAAAACCAAATACAGAAACAGGCTGAAAGCAAAAGATGACATGCGCTTACAAATTTCTCCTATTTCCCCAGATATAAATATGCTTTGTAATAAAAAACAGATCCAGCCTAGTCATTAATATGATTTAATTTAATATTCGTATTTTTATATTATTCAAAGTTAATTAAACTAACAGACCCACCCTGATATTAATGTTATTTTGTGATTTGAATTAAAATTCGTAAATGTGTTACTAATTCTTGGTTTTGTTATAAAAAATAGCTTTCTCTCCACCACTATTTACTGAAGGTTTTAGATAGTGTGATGGGCGCGAATCAAAACCAGGCCCAGTCTAGCCACTAATGTGATTTTATATATTTATAAATGAGTTGCTACTTTTTTTGTTTTCATTTGTTTGTTTTGTTTTTCTTTTCTTTCTATTAATTCTTTTTTTTTTGAAGTGCTTAATAAAGAATATAGCTATATTTCATTTTACAATAATAATTATTTATTTTCACTTTCTGAAAAAAAACTGTAACGAAGGTAAGTGACAAATATACTATCTCAAATTACAAGGGTTCCTTCAGAAATATCACAAATCGGAAAGGTTCCGAAGGCAATGAAAGGTTGAAGAACCCTAACGTAAACTATAATTTATTAGTGCTAAGATGAGGATGGAAATGTAAAATGTCAGAAAGCGCTTTGGCTATTATTTGTACGTCCGTAGGATGTTTTTTAAAAATAAAATGACTATTTGAATCCGTGTGATTTGCCATTTGTTGTTCATCTGTATAATTTATTATATTTAAATCATTTAGTATTAATTTACTCGCTGTAATAGTGTAAGTATTATGACCCCTAATAACTGTTATAAATTTAATAGGATTTTTATGAAATTTAGGAATAAGCACTATATAAGGAAATTCACAAAATTTATAATTGATATTTAAATAACTATACATATGAATAATTTTCAGATTAATATTATTTATAGAATGTGAATAATAAAGTTTAAATAGACTATTATTCTTTAATGTAAGAGAAATTGTATATAGAATTATTTTACAGAAAATAGAATAATTATTAGAGACTTTATCAACATAGGTAACAACAAAAGATCTTTGTAAATAATTAATGGAGTGTTTTATATTATCAATATTATACATAGATCTAGAAAATTTAATACTAAAAATAGTATTTTTAATAAATTATAATAAAGTAAATTTCCACATATTTAATGCCTCTGAAGGCAGAGGATATTTTGAAGCTAATTTATAAATATATTTATTAAAGTCAAGATTTACTAATATTACAAGATGGCAATCTGAATTTAGTGCCAAAAGACATAATGGTTCTTAAGGTGTCGGCTTTAAGTCCCCTGTAACTGTATGCCCCGAGTGTAGATTTAGATATTTAGCAAATCTGTTTGCTTTGGAAATACAATCATTATGTATATTTGCCATGGATTCATAATCTATAGAGAGAGATTGTGAAATTTCATTATAATTACCAAGAAAGATCAATCATGCATAAAACATTGATTATGAAACACTTTCCAACTCTAATTTTATTTAAACATCTCTGAAATGCGATACATTCACGGTAATATTTTTTAAATTATTACAATACTGCAATAATTAATTACATTTGAAAATTTAAAACTTCATCGAAAAAAACAACTTAATTCAAATGACGTCAACGAAATATAAATGGCCTGGCTATGTGTGTAAAAGCAGTAAATATTTCATTCATACATTTTTATTTCATTCATTACAGTACTACAATAATTTATTCTACTTAAAAACTTAAAACCATGGAGGTAAAAGTAAATTACCTCTATTCATAAAACTTCATCGAAAAAGCCTGCCATTAAATCGCCTGCTTCTCTATGAAAAATCAATGAATGTTTCATTCATATCACCTATATTCCAGACTCCTGAGCAAAGTAACTTTGCATTAAAGAAATTCAGGAAATCTTATACAACTCATCTTACAGTCTAATCTGTTTACATCCTCCATAAGTAAAAATTAGGTTTCGTTGTAGAAATAATCAAAGTTTGATGGCCATTTAAACTCAAATATATTGTAATTGTGTTGTTTCAGAATACAGATGCAACAGAGATTAAGCAAAAATATAGCGGTTTTAGTACGGATACAACACTTCATTTAAAATAAAAAAAAATTTCAAAATCACGATTTTGACACAAGATGGATGCCAAGGCCAACGGCCGTACCGTGCTGAAAACACCGGTTCTCGTTAGATCACCGAAGTCAAGCAGCATCGGGCGCGGTTAGTACTTGGTGGGTGACCACCTCGGAACGCCGCGTGCTGTTGGCCATCTCGGGTGCGGTTTCCCCGTGGTTTGCGTGCTAGATTTGCACGCTGCCACAAATGCCGCCGTGTTCATGCGGAGTACGATCACGTTAAACATGTGGGTCCGTAAGTCCTTCCGAGAGGTTGGTGGTAGGGGAAGGAGGGTACGGTCCCTGTGGATGCCTCCCCCACTGGGTTCCGGTCTAAATTGGGTGGCACTTCCCGACCGTCCATACAGTTACCTTACACCTTTCTGGTAGGTCGGACGGTCTGGGTCTCAACAACAACAAGATGGATGCCATATTTTATTTTGAAGTGTGTCACGTGAACTCTTCATATAACAGTCACGTGATTTCAAATTATTTAAATATTATTTTTATTTTTATTTAAAAAACTACTGAATATATTTTGATGAAAATTTTTATATATTTTATAGGATAATTTGAATAATTCCTAAAACTTTCGAAGCAATTTGTGAATTTTAAATACGCTTAAAAAATGTTTGAAAAGTTAGGTCCGATAAGGTTCAATGTATTTCATTTTTTCAACTCGGGTTCATTTCAAAAATTAATTGGGTGATATTATTCGTTTATATACCCATAGGTCCCACAGACCGTCTGAACAACATACTAAAATTTCATTTCGATAAAATCATTTTTCTGGCAGTTATCGTGCTAACGGACAGACAGACAGAATGAATGAACAAAAGTAGAAATACTTTTCAACTATGTTGTAAAGTGTTAAAAATAGATCTACCAATAGGCTTGTTGTATTTAAAAGTCTTTGAAACACTAAAATCCTTAATAGGCAGTAAATGTTTGAACTTGTTTAATAGATTCTCAAAATTTATAGAATTATAAATTGGATGCTTAAAAGAAATTATACAATAAAAATTAGTAGACGTATTATCATTATGAAATTGATTAAGCTTTAATTTTAATACATAGATCTAATAATGAGCAAATCATAGAAAATATGATTAAAATGTTCATTAGTAAGATTTGATTTTAAGAAAATGGCACAAACATTATTTAAATGTTTTTTCTTTACTTCAAATACCCAAGGTGTTATTAATTTACATTAAGAAGTGCTATTAAATCGATAATGAAAACATTTTATCTCAGCTTTATTATAATCAGGTTGTTTGGAGCTTCCGTTGTCATGGTTAAATATTTTGAGTTTAACATTCTATTTAAATGGGGTTTCAAGAAAAGGCGATTAAAAATAGAATATTTATTATCTACAAATTTTTTTTTCACAATATTACCATTTAGATATAATTGATTTAACCCATATGGAACAAAGTGTTGTGTAAAGTTTTTTCATGTGTCTTTCATCTGGAGATTTTGACTTTTTGCTAAAGGTTTTTGCTGTTCGGTTGTTGATGATAATAAGACCATTCTATGAATAAGTATCGGCTTCCAGGAGTGTTGTTATGGCTTAAAGCATTGCTTAACCGAAGAGTGGGGATCACAACTCCCCAAGGCCATTTGTGATATTTTTCGTTTTTCACATTCATCTTTTGCTTTTCAGTGTATTAGATATTCTCTTTAGAGATCAAATATATATATATATATATATATATACTTGCGAACAAAATATTTGCCTATATTAAATGTCATTCCTCTGTCGTGAAGTCATTTACTTGTCTTGCAAATAAAACTTTATATTTTCTATTTAACTTTCCCAAAATGATCGATGGTACTGTTTTTTCCTTAGTTTAAGTTTAAACCACCCATGTTAAAATATAATGTAGAGAACAGGTTGAAAAATAGAAAAAAATGTATTGTAACAAGAAAGATGAAAATAGTTCAGATAGTAAAGCACGATGGAATAAAAAGTGATTGCAGAGTCTCTAGCGGATAATTTAAAATACGTTAGTATGGCAACTTTACGGAATCTTCAATAATGCAAGACAGAAAAAAAAATTAAATTATACAGTTGTAGAGGATTATTTAATTTGTAGGAATCGATAATCCTATTAGTAGGAAGCTGCATCCAGAATCCGCGGATAGAGGCGTATATGGAAGGCAATTAATACTTGTCATAAATCTATCATCAAGGACTGTTTCGTGGATATAAACGGATGTATGCCTCCTTATATTCTTATGTTGTGCATAGTTGAGGAAAGTAATAATTTATGAATTGTAAAGTATTGTTAAAAAGTATTGTTGTGGAGTATGTATTGTTATTTGTTGTAAGTAAAATACTCATTATGCTTGTAGGAATGAACGATGAAATTATGTAAAAACATGGATTTTTTTTAATTTATTTAACATATGAAAAGCTCATTTTTAATAAAATTTATTATTATTTTAATAAAATTTATAATTTTTTAATAAATTGCTTTTTCTTATTATAAAATTGATATCACAAAATATACAGAAAATGAAAAACATAAATAAGAATAAGAAAGAGGAAATAAAATCTCATGTAAAATATATAATTTGATTTGGCATTTTAAACGGCAACTTTACTGAATCTGTGTGCAAGTTAGGCACCACATTCCCTCTTTTAAAAAATAATGATTGAATTAGTTCGATGGAATTAACTAGAATTCGCGATAAAGAGCTCAGGAAAAAGGGAAAACAGATTAACATTCTCTACTTACTGTGACACAAATGGGGGAAAAAAATCTCTGAAAAAAATTCAAATACTTGAAGAAATTGGATATTTGAAAATACGAAGAAAGGAGACGAAGGATACGAAAATAAGGAGAAAGTCAATGAGTTCTTGTTTCATAAAAATTCGTAAATAAAATCGAATTGATGATAAACAAAATAACGAAGCTGCAGCATAATTGAGTTAAGTGTAGGAGCTCAAGGCAGCTTTGATTTTCTTACTTAGGAAATGAGTGAATTATGGAGCGAGTTTACTATCACTGGTTCAAATGAAATATTGCTCCAATTTTTCTTGAAACAAAATATTTATTATGATTGCTTTCTTCAAATAATATTTATCATAAGTTTAAAAATTTGTTTTAAGCAATATCCAACAGAAATTAATAGTGTCGACTGGTATCAACAGGCTTCTTCGTCAGGTCAAAAGAGTGGAGCAAACCTAATTCGTGAAAGCGAAGTTAACAAAGATCTTGTTTTGAAGACCGAAGGTTATGCCTTATTTTTGTCCTGACGAAGACGGCTTTCCTTTCCTTCTAAACCGTTCGACACTATTAATTTTGTGTTGGTTGTTTCTTTAAACGAAGATAATTTAGTTTTATTATTTAGTAGCAATTTGAGCTGTACTTATAATATTCGTTATATTTAATATATAATGAAATAAATTGAATTGTGGGAGATACTTAGGGAATTAAATATGTTATCAGTTTTATGTCGACTCGAAAATTTAATAAGTGTATATACATTTTCAAATATAACTCATGTTTATAACAATTGCAATACCATGATGGAATCACGCTATTGCACTGAAACTTACATCAAATGCAAATTAGGGTGCGCTACGTAAATGACTACAATTTCAGATTCACCGCGCATGCGTGGACAGAAAAGCACCCTCTGAACTGCTGTTTTAGTACATAGAGAGCTGTAGCGGGACATTGAAAATAGTCTATTTTGGTCTGCCAGCGGTAAACTTTTCATGAGAAATCACTATGCCGCTACGACGACAAATGGCCCCATACGAGCAAGTTACGGAGTTTGAACAGGGATGAATGATCGGCCTTCGTGAAAGGGGTTTTTCTTATCGTGCAATAGCAGTTCGTATGGAGCGTAATGCCACGTCAGTTATGCGAGTGTAGAAGCAGTGAACTGAAGAGAACCGGACAAATCGCAAATCCGGCCGTGGAAGATGAAATGTTACGTCAGCACGGAATTATAGATACATCACCCGCATGGCAGTAATGGACCACACAGCTTCATCTCGACAATTGACAGAATGTTGGAGCACTGCTACAGGTGTGTCATTGAATGCTCCAACAATTCGTTGGTATATGCTGCGCCGTGGATTACGTGCAAAAATGTATTTATACAGGATTCCCCTGATGTAAAACCATCGATGCCTGAGGCACACTGAACTCATCAACATAGACTCTAGGATGCCGATTGACAACAAATCGACTTTTCAGGTGAATCTCACTTTAATTATGCGTACAAATGATGGCTGCATCCACGTTAGAGGTTGTAGCGGTTAACTCTACATTCCAGAGTGCGTTATCCAACTTCATACTGGTCGAACGCCAAGCGTGATGATCTGGGGCGCCATTGGGTATATTGGCTGATCTCAGCTACTAAGAATTGTGGGTAACCTCAACATCAACCAGAACATCAAAAAAGTTCTGAAGCAGCCCGAAGCCGAGCTTTTCCTTCAACTCATTCCTGGACCTGTTTTGCAACAGGACAATGACCATCCATATATTGCTAGGACTGTTCAAGGTTTCTTTTCAGCACAATAGATACAGCTTCTTCCTTAGACCGTCTATTCACCGGATATGTCGCCTATTGAATATGTTTGGGATATCGTCTGTCGGTGTCTCGCTCGTGAGACTCGTCCCAGAACTAATACAGCGGAACATTGGGTTAGGATGGAAGCAACCTGGAATGCTCTTCCTCAGATACGAATTCAAGATATGTTTGATTCGATTCCACGTCGCATAGAAGCACTTATTGCTGCGCGTGGTGGCTTACTTCACCAGGTTCTGACTGATGTATTATTATCACCAAGTACTGACTGATGTTTTATTGTCACCAAGTACGACATGAATTATTGTGTTTTGCTTTGTAAATTTAATCATTTATTTGTATCAATGCAGGTCGTTTGTGGAATGAATTTCATTCAATTCTGAATATTCCTTCATAGTGATGCATCTTTTAGAAACAGGAGTATAATTTCTTTAATTGTGTATGACCGTGGTACTGATTAAAATTGAAGTACCAAGCAGACCAATAATGTATATCTTTCGAAATAACAAAGTTAAACTTATTTGTTTACTCAAAAGAAAATTAATAAGTGTAATTTGTTAACAATTTTGTTTATATATTTGAAACAAGGTTACTTATTTCAATTTTTTTCGCTTAGACATTCTTTCTATGAGTCAGCACCTAACTACCTAAAGTACCTAAATCTCTATTTTTATGCATTAAAATTGCTTGTAAATAAAATCATAACGACATCTCATTTAAAAGATTTAACAAATTACTTTGAGCTTGTCTGTAGTGAATTTTAACTTGGAGGTGAGCTTTGCGGTTGCACTGGCTATAAGATAGGCACTGTGTTCGTTTTCCAGATATAATATTGAAGGTGGACAGATGATACTAACTCACATATATTATTTAAGATTAGAATTTAATAAAACTTCTGATCCGGAATTACATAATAAAAACTATGCGGACTGGTTCAGAAACCAATAAATGAAGTGGCACTTAACGACGATCACAGAACCCAGGTGGCAAATGCATAACAGAGCAAAAAGGACAAGAACAAACCCTGGATAGTTTATGTACACTTCCCTTGCATGAAACTATATAAAAAAGGGTTTTTCGCAGACTAAAATGTTCCAAATTAACACAACTTACAGAAAATATTTAAATTGTTATAAATAAGCTGAAAATAGATATTTTTATTAATGAGTCACTATAAACCTCTTGTTATAAATAAACTGAAAATAGGTATTTTTATAAATTAATCACTACAGACCTACTATGATAAATAAACTGAAAATAAGTATTTTTATAAATGAGTCACTACAGACCTGTTGTTATAAATAAACTCAAAATAGATATTTTTATAAATGAGTCACTACAAACCAAATGTTATAAATAAACTGAAAATATTTATTTTAGAAATGAGTCACTACTGATTGTTTAGAAATGCGAGAATTTTACCTAAATTCCCTTTCTGC
The DNA here is from genome assembly GCA_951213105.1 of Amaurobius ferox. Taxonomy (NCBI): domain Eukaryota; kingdom Metazoa; phylum Arthropoda; class Arachnida; order Araneae; family Amaurobiidae; genus Amaurobius; species Amaurobius ferox. The sequence continues at coordinate 128,092,819 of OX578134.1, forward strand.
TATATAAACAATCTATATAAATAAAAATGAAAATATGTCTGTCTGTCTGTCTGTCTGTCTGTCTGTTTGTCACACCATCACGGGAGAACGGCTGAACCGAATTTGATGAAATTTTGTGGGTAGCCCAGAAATAGCCCCACTTAAAATTATATCCGTGTTTTGAGTTTCTACGACCAGTGGTTCTCGAGATATTAGTAAAAAACGAAATTTTCGTTTGTCTCATCATCACGGAAAAACGGCTGAACCGAATTTAATGAAATTTGGTGAATAGCCTTGAAATATCCCCCCATAAATTTTGTCCAAGTTTCGAGTTTCTAAGACCTGGGGTTGTCGAGATATTAATGAAAAACGGAACTTTTTCCTAGGAGTTCTACTCCCTAACTCCGTGGTTTATCCAAACGAAAAGCTTGAAAATCGTTTGAAAGTGAATTAAAATTTAATATCTGAGTTTGATGGGAGATTTTTTGCGTTAATTAGTCACTTTCTGAAGACATGAATTGTTTGAAACATGATTTAAAGGGGAAATCTATCTCCATGGTTCATGGTTTATTTAAAACAAGCTTTTACGGTACAATGAGAAGTATAGAGAAATCAAAATCGTTATTTAATTTCGCAGTTTATGTTATAAGACATGACATATTTAACATGTTATAAGATTCTATCTTATATCATGTTACTCAGAAACGCAATTAAATTAAATCTGTCTGTTAATTTTAATAATTATTTTTTCGATTTGAATAATAAATAAATGGATATAAAAATATATTTTAGAAAAGAACGATTTGATTTTTCTTATAGCATTTTTGACTGGATAATATCAATTACAGTCTTCAGGTTTAAAAATTATTATTATTTATATATTCGGGGATTATTGATTCAAGGATTATTGATATTTTCAAGTTATTATGCAATTATTTTATTATGACAAAAATTGTTTAAACTCATATATTGTATGTTGTACGAATCTTCTACAAATACACGTGCATATCTTTTAATCTACGAGAATATAAGTAGTACAGGTATATTGACATATGTTTTGATATATATTGGCATATATTGGAATCAATTACGACCTTCTTTTATAAAGAGTACGGATATTATTGATGTTTTCAATTTATTACGTCATCTCTTTTATTTTGGCAAATAACGGGTAATCTTCTACTAACACATTGGCATATTTTCTGATCTGCGACAATATAATTAGTACGGGGTTGCATATATTCATTCAATTCCTATTTTTTCTTCTGTAAATTTGCTTACAAAAGGGGGCAGGATGTTTTATTCTTCAGATCTGATCGTGAAGATAATTTTGCATAGTGAGAACATATATTCTTAAACTTCTCTTTAGGAGCAATAAATTTAATATTTTAACAGAATTTGCACATGATTGCGAACTTTAAGTTTCTTTAAATTATACACTCCGTACGAATAAGGGGTGTGCTGTTAGTGGTTGATAAATTTTAACATTTTAGGAGGATATATCATGTTGCTCGGCATCGCAATTAAATTAAATGTGTTTGTTAATGTTTTTATTATTTTTTTTCGATTTAAATAATAAATAAATGGATAAATGGATATAAAAGTATATCTTATGAATGGACGGTTTGATTTTTCTTTTAATTATATTAATTGCTGACTGCGTACATCAATTTCATTTATTTTGGCAAAGAGTTTTCAAGCTTATATCGTATTTAGCTACTAAACTCATATATTGTGTTTAGCCAATAAATTCATATAGCCGATTGTTGAAACAGAAAAAGAGTAGAGCGGGTATATCTTCTAATACAATTGTAGTGTTTTCATTTAGTATATTGAAACGGGATAAGAATGTTTCATTCAGATCTGCAAATTTAAAGCTACGAATTTGGAGGGATATCGCTAATTTGACAACTTTTCTTAAACTTTGCCAAATTGACGGAAATGTCGCCAAATTGATATAAACGACACACAAACAGCTGCCATAAACCTTCGGGTTGGTCGTGTGGCTTGGGTCTTCTACATATCAATGCATTTTTTTTGTTTTATTAGAAGAGAGTACTGAAATGATGTTTGGTTAGCATTTATCTGTCAGACCAACCATCCTACTTAGTAATACATTTAGCGAATTTTTAAAATGTCACCAAATTGATAAATATGTTTTCAAATCTATAAAAATATCTTGAAATTGATAAAATTGCGCTACATAAATGATATTAATTGTTTTTTGTTAGGGGATAGTATTGTGATGATATTTCGTCAATTTGTCGCAAAGTGGAACTGTCAGTTCTACAGTCCCACTTGGCGATAAATTTGGCGATTTTTTAAAATGTCGCTAATTGCTAATTTGACGAAACTGTCGCCAAATGTTCCATAGAAATATAACTATTTAGACGATATTTTTTCTACCAATTTATTTGAAGCAAATGATATCATGTCGCTTAGCAACGGATTTAAATCCAATGTGTTTATGCGGAAGACGATTTTTATTAAATCCTTTCCGATTTGAATAATGAAGATATGTATATAAAATAAATTTCATTGCCATTTCATTTTGGACTGGATAATATCAATTATACTCTTCAGGTTTAAACATTATTATTATTGATATTTTCCGGAATTATTGATTCAGGGATTATTGATATTTTTAAGTTATTACGCCATTGTTTTATTGCGGCAAAAATTGCTGACACACGCATATTGTACGTTGTACGAGTAATCTTCTAGGAATGCACGGGTATATCTTCTAACCTACGAGAATATAAGTAGTACAGGTATATTGGCATATATTTTGACATATATTGGCATATATATTGGAATCAAGTACAGTCTTCTGGTATGAAGATTAAGGGGATTAATTATATATTCAATTTATTACGTCGTCTGTTGTATTTTACCAAAAAAATTTGTGACTCATATTGCAAAACGGGAAATCTTCTACTAATAATCGGACATTATAAGTAGTACGTGTATATCTTCCCATATAATTTTAGCACTTTAATTTTGACATATATTGGAATAAATGACTGTCTTCAGATTTAAAGATTACGGGTTTATTGGTATTTTCAATTTATACATGTAATCTACTAATACAGGTTATATTTTCTAATATTCGCGTATATAATTAGTACGGGTCCCATACAATTTTAACGCTTTTATTTTGCATATATTGATTCAATTCCATATTTTTTTTTATATTTGCTTACATAAGGGGTCCAAGGTGCTTTATTCTTCAGATATGTCCATGAAGATAATTTTATATAGCGAGAACAGAGATTCTTAAACTTCTTTTTAGGAGCATTATATTAAATATTTTAACAGAATATTTTGATTAAGCATGTCATTTAGTATACTGTAAGAATTTGGGCATGATTATGAATTTCAAGTTTCTTTATATTATATACTCCGTACGAAGAACGGGTATGCTGCTAGTCTATATAATAAGATTCTTAATCTCATCTAAAATAGCAAGCTTTAGTGTAAATGCATTTTAACTTTCTACATTTCAAACGATAACCAAAACTAAACTTCAGTACTACAACACGCCGAAATATGTTTTTTAAAGATTAAAAAAAATACCACGAAATCATTCATTCTCCAACGCTATCCCTGTGTATAACCGGCGTTGTATATAGTCACATAATTTAAATAAGAAAAATCGGTTACCCCAAGATTTCAAATACACCCTGTTACAGATAAGAAGAGTCTATGGACCAGTTTTTTGCCTATTATACACTAGGTAACATAACCCCTGTGGAACTGATGGAAACATAACTAGGTAACATAACCCTGAGGAACCGCTGTGGAACTAATAAATTCAGATCTACTATGTGACCGCCTCCAAATGTCTTTAAAACTTAAAGACTTGACGAAGCTGCAATGAAAAATGTTATAATAAAATTCGTCACTACGAACTTGGGCAATGTAGTCTTCTGAAGCTTGGTGCTAAATTTTGAAGAAAGCTTCGAGGAAGGACTGAATTTTACTGTTCAAACAGAGGCTTCAGGTTTGCAAAATAGTTTTTCTAAGGGGTGGGACAGCTCAGTGGAGAGATTACTGGGATTGCTCTCGGACGACCCGTGTTTGGCTACTTGCTCTACCCAAACTGTCCCCACTTTCTCTCGGACTACGGGCACGTTAAATATGTGGGTTCGTAAGTCCTTCCGAGAGCATAGTAGGATGTGGAGTTTACGGTCCCTGTGGATGCCGCCCACACTGTGTTCCGGTCTAAATTGGGTGGTTCTTCCCGGAAGTCCAAATATATACCTTACTTACACCTTCGGGAAGGTCTGACGGTCTGGGTCTAAAAACAATAAAATAGTTTTTCAGATATTCGGTATTCCAAGTTAAAGGTAGCAATTGCTAAAATTACAGTACATTAAATTATGATAAGCACGAAAGTGATAATTAGATGATATTATCTGCAACATGAGTCTTCCAAATGTAAGGTTAAAATAAAAAAAAAATCCTATATCAACTAATATTATAAATGGATATATTTACTTCAAATAATTTAATTCTATACAGATACGCTTACTAATCTTGAAAATTAGACAGCATCTTCAATAGTATCATGAATCAAAATATTTAAGAGAATTTTATCATGACCATTCCAAATTGCTTAATATTTTACTCTGAAAATTCTGGCGGAAACAAAATCTCAGACTTTCCAGACGTGACATTAAAGTTGGCCAACAGGCGACTCTGAATTCCCAGAAACTTAAGTACTCAATAACGCCGATTTACCCAGTTCAATAAATACCACCTGCCGCCGTTTAATTCCCTTGATTTAAAATCTAGAACTCCGTAAAGAGCTGAGCTGCATTTGCGTATGATCTAATATCCACTGGTACATATATTTAATAAACGAATTTGCAGCTGTCTGGAATTTACAAGTTTTGTTATTAATCTGAAAGTAAAATATGCTAAAACTGAAACAGTCAGTTTGACGTAAAAGTAGTTTGAACACAGGCTTAAAATAACATATTCGCTGAAATCTTGATATAGAGTGTGATCGGATTATTTGGTGATAAGAGTGAAACTTTAAGTAATTTTGTCAGATAAAGTTCACTCGGAAGGACTATTTGCATTAACAAGTTAAGCGCGGCGTCAGTCCGTGGGGGCTGACAGTGAACTTTTCTTTTAGGCAGCGGCAGGCCGTGGGAATTGACAGTGAAGGTTTGGGTGATGTCGGTCCATGGGACAGTCAGTATCAAGGTTAAAAAATAAATGTTATAATTTTAATGGAGTTCATTAAAACATTCTAAGATGTGGTTCGGTTTGACACATATTACAAAAATTGACGACCTGTTTGGTTAACTTGCTGTCTGTATTGCGCCCGAATGTTTTTGCGCCATTCGCATAGCCGAAGCGGGCAGTGAAATACAATCGTCACCTCGACATGTGTGTTGTCTTCTGTTTATGCTGTATGACCGAACACCTAGCCAAACGATCGTCGTTGTGCGCCGCCTGAAAGGTAGACAGAGCAAGAACAGCTCCGCGCTCAAAGTGTTAAACAAACTTTTATGCTTGCAAGTACTCTAATATTACAATTATACAATAGCACACAACACAATAAACATCCTGTGAATAACCATCTTCGTAAGTCGACTTTGTTTAAAGCTAAATAGCGTAAGCCTTCATCGTGCTATGTACGGGAGCTATGGAGTTTCGAAGTAAAATCCATTAAAATTTGCTGTTGAGCTGAGTGACTCTAACCTTTTCTTTTCCAGAGGTAGTATAACGTAATGACTTGACTTTCTACGGCTGATTCCAAGATGGGCATTATTGAAAGCCTAATGATCGACATTAGGTAAAAGCCTAAGATCGACATTAGGTAAAAGCCTAAGATCGACATTAAGTAAAAGCGTAATGATCGACTTTAGGTAATAGCCTAAGTTCGACATTAGATAAAAGCCTAAGACCGACATTAGGTCAAAAGCAGTGACAATCACGCGATACCTTTATGGAGAGGTCTAGATAGCCTTCTTCTGAATTCCTCCGATTCGATAAGGAAAATAGAAAACATTCAATTTCAGTCTCGTGTTTTCAATCATTGGAATGGAAGGAAGAGATCAGAAAACAGGTGTAACTTTAAAAATAATTAGATACTTGTTTCAAATCATTATCAAAAAAGGAAATAATACTAAAGTGTTTTTACATATCTTTAACATATTGAATAATACAGGAGTAGACCATTCACTACAGATATCCATTGTAACATACAAGCAAGAAAGAGATCAAAGTGTCAACACAACCACTATCTGCAGAACACTCATTCGAGGATATTGTCGCTTCTTAGTACAAAGAAAGCAATGAGATGACCACCGAGAAACGAACGCTATAAAGGAAGGAATTATTGGAATTGTTCTGGAGTAGAAATATTTACTTTGTGCCCGCAGAAATGCTAAGCATCATTTTAGCCCCAACATCAGTTTGAATAATTTTAAAAGCACATCATCACAAATAAGACTGTTCTTCAACATTAGAAATAATAAAATTTAAATTACAATTAAATGTAAGTAACTGCAAAGAATTAAATCATAATCGTGAATGTACAATTTCACAAGTACAAACTATGACAGGTTTGGTATGCACAAAACATTAATACTATTGCACATAACTTATTACTCTTCAAAATCTCGAATTTTTCGTGAAATTGACCTACTTAATGAAGTTGAAATATCCAAAAATATAACAATACACTAATATAGAACTACATCATATACTTTATAGGATACGGAAGTAATAAATATATTTATAAGAATTATTTTATGTGAAACATCATTTGTATCAACTTTAAATACAATATATATGAAAGTATTTGTTGAATATATTTTACAGGGGAAAAATAACAGTATATCGGAAAAAAATGGAGAAAGGGAGCGAACAAAACATTGTAATAAATGAAAGAATCACTGAACTGTCAAAAGTTGAATAAAAAAACAAACAAAGATTTCCATCTATACGGAGAAAGTATATGATCTATCTTTCCATTTTTTTTACTATTTTTAACAAAGGAAATCCTCAAATCACTAAATCTTTGATTCGTTCCTAAAAGATCTTTCTTTGAGCTGGAAACAAAGATTCGGTTGTCATAGAAACGATAGGTTGGCATAGTTGAAGTATTATTTCTATAAGCCAAGATATAAACAATTTAATAAAGTTTTGACAGCGTAATACATTCTGTTATTTTATAAGTGACACAGCAATAAATTGTATTCTTTATATGATTATTTATTTAGAATAAATCCGTGTACTAGCCAGTATCGAACGCGACTTTGAGTTTGCCCGCAATCAATAATGAACTAAATCGCAGAGTAAAATATAGCGTCTTTACCATTTTTACGTAGTATATTACGTTATAATCTAGTCGTTCTTGTATGGCTTTGTCACATTCCTCGAAACCATAAATAATTGGTTAAACCTAGTCTTTTATAATTCATTATTATTATTAAAAAATTAATTATTTATTGCCTGTTTTTCCTATCAAAATAATTACTATATACTTCCGGCTGTAAGATGAGCATTTTTATAATTTTGTTCATTCCTGAAGTAGAAGAATCAGCTTATGCACGAGTTAAACAGTTTTAAAAAATTGGAATACGCAATTAACAAAATAACGACAACACAGAATGATGACAGGAAAAAAATTGCATTTTAGCATTGTACGTTCATTCAATTCATGCATCAAGATTCGCTCGAACAAGCATCCCTTAGCATTCAAACAACTCGAAACTCTGCAAAAGAGTGATATGAATCCTTGGAAATTGGAATCAGTGTTTAAATTCCCAAACAGTTTGCGAATGCATCGGCCTTTATAAGATGGTTAGAATAATTATCGCAATTTTACACTTTACTACTAACATGGTCACCATCCTCCTTGAAGATAAGATCGCCCTTAGCAATGCATTCATAGTGAAGAATTTCACCATAAACTTACCCATTGCAGCTCCATGTATCCCGAGCTCAATTTTGAAGATATTTGAACCCGGCGAAGAGACGGAACTGAATTTGTCAGTTCCATAAAAGATCGCAAAATTGTGGGGCATAACGCGTTTTCACGCTGCTATTGCAGATATTTGTTTTCCCATGGTTTAATGGTTTTAAAACCGATCCATGAAGTTTATATTTCTGCATAGAGAATGCGTTCCAAATTTTTGGACAAGCTTTCAGCTTTGTACCAACTCGTGTATGAAAATATTTATTTATTTCCACTTATTTGAATATATCTGTTTGTAAGACGTGTCATTGTAGATCTATTTTGCATGTGGCATCACAGACATGAAATGTATATATCTGTGCGGGATATGTGATCGTCCTATATGGCACGTACAGAAAATTAAGTTACAGAAAATTGTGTTGATACTTTGTAGCCATCAATATTCTCCTTATCTCTTTTGAAGTGGCATTGCAGATGACCTTCCTTCTATCGAGATCCTAATACTTTATGTCCCTTGATTGGTACTCAATAGTACTTATCTCTGTCAACAAAGTGACATAACTCAAACCTAAACTGAATATACAGGGCCTTCCGGCCCAGAGAAAAAACACACGGATATACTTCTTTACTCAATTATATTTATTGCGTACTTCACTTTCAATAAACTCTGAGACAAAAAAAAATCGGCGCACCAAGAAAGAATTATCCAAAAGAGACAAAATTTGGTACGTGTAATATGGTTGTTCAGAAAAAGAAATAATTAGAATAATTAGAATTGAATGATTTATTGCACTGAAAGATCTACACAAAGTGAGCACGTCCATGTGGCGTTAGTCCAAATTTGGCCTTGATACAAGCCGTTACATGACGTAGAATTGATTCATAAAGTTACCAGATGATGTTCTGAGGGATGTCGTTCCAAATGGCCTTCAACTGACGAGCTAATTCGTCTACATTCTGGGATGGTCGCAGGCGAGGCCCCATCTCTGTCCAAATGTGATCAATAGGCAACAGATCTGGGAATCTGGCCGGCTAAGGGAGTATGTCGTAAGCACGCAGACAATCAATAGAGAGGCGTGCCATATGTGGCCTGGCATTATCTTGCTAAAAGGTTAGCCCGGGGTGTCTCGAAAGGAAAGGCAATACAACGGATCGTAGAATGTCGGCAACGAACCGCTGTGTTGTGATTATGCCACGGAGAACTATTAAAGGGGTCCGACTATCAAAAGATATGGCACCCCCAGACCATAGCTTCCTGTTCTCGGGCCGTGTGGCGTGTGACAGTAAGAGCAGGATCCTGGTGATATCCGCGCTGTCTCCAGACACGTCTGCGCTGGTCGTCGAGACTCATTTCGAAACGGGAATCATCACTGAAGACAAATCGTTTCCAATCTAAACAATTCCATGTTGATCGGGCTCGGCACCACTGAAATCGCTGGTGATAGTGCATACTGGTCAGTGGTAGGCGGCGAAATGAGGGCCGCGAGTATAGATTCCGCTCCCGCAGTCTTCTATTAATGATCCGGGTGGTCACTCCCATGTTTGTCACACGTTGGATGGTTGATAACGACGAATCTCGTGCTATCGCAGCTGATCTGACAAACGCTCAATCTCTCTGTTCTGTCTTCGCTCAAGGCCGTCCGCTGCCCGCTGAAATCTGCCCTCCAGACCCATTATCCTCTTCCCCCCAACATATTCTAATATCTGCATCGCTGTTACCTAAATGCTGAGCGAATCGTCGGTGTTCCCATCCAGCCTCATGCAATCCGACCGCACACCCTTTTTCAATTTTCTTTATATGCTCGTAGTGGCCATGAATTCACCGGCGAGGCATCGTTACAATCAAGGTACGTAAACGCAATCTAAATCCACTACAAGTTTTGTTCTTGAAAGCGAGGTTCGCATTTTATATACATCGCCATGGTGCTCAATTTCAATGCGCCATAGTTCTGACTATTCATTCATTGGCTGCGAATTTTTAATCATTTGCATATTCGGTTGAAAGGTGTTTGCATGTAAAATTTCATTACTATCGGATTATTTTACGGGGTGCGTCGATTTTCTTGTGTTAGAGTGTACATCAACTGGCTGTTTGAATGAACTGGAGACAGATGCCACAACCAGTATTGCCCGATCCCATACAGAAACACAGTTATATAATACAATGTACTTCTACGGGTCTGGTGATATTTAGCTTAAGCCGTAGACGGTTTCAAAGCTTCTATACTTACCCCAAACTATTTTTATTGCCTCGTACCATATTGCGGCTTTATCTTGATGCCACATTATGATCGCAGAAATGTTAGTTAGCTCAGTAGTTGGTTTATCTAACCGAACCAGTCAGAATTGTTAAAGTAATTATAAATTATAATAAAAATTGAGGGAAATAATAATAAAAGGTTATTTATACCTCCCAACTTTCGATCGATAAGTATTGTGGTATAAATATTGTGGTAAAAATACTATATTTTTAAACGTTTTCAAATGTTGTGGATATTTATTTATTACTGATTAAGCATTGAAGAATATGGCTTATTTTAAATAATGAATTATAATTTCATAACTTTGTGACTTTTAATATTTTAAAACAATATATATTTCAGAAAAAAGTTGTCTACAAATTTTTAATCAAGGAATATATATATTTTTAGTAAATTTTAGTATAGAACCAAAATAAACTTTTATTTACTATTCTGCAAGACATCTGAAAAAGGTTGAAAAAGCTGTTAATACAAAGAATAACAAGAAAGATCAATCATGCATAACGCATTAATTATGAAACACTTTCCAATTGCAATGCAATTTTATTTAAACATTTCTAAAATAGGATACATTCAGCGGTAATATTTTTAAAATTATCACAATACTGCATTAATTTATTATATTTGAAAACTTAAAACGTCATAAAAAATAACTTTATTCAAATGACGTCATTGAAATATAAATTGTCTTGTTCTCTTTGTGAAAGCGTAAATATTTCATTCATACACTTTTATTCCATTCGTTTTATTCATCATAATACTACAATAATTTATTTTATTTAAAAATTTAAAACCATGGAGGTACAAGTAATTTAACTCTATGCTTAAAACTTCATCGAAAAAATCGTCTGCTTCTCTATGTAAAATCAATGAATGTTTAATTAATATCAGCTATATTGCAGACTCCAGAGCTAAATAATTTTAAAGAAATTCAGCAATTCTTATTCAACTCATCCTACATCTTTATTTGTTCACATTCTCCATAAGTGAAAATTAGGTTTCATTGTAGAAATAATCAAAGTTTAATGATTATTTAAACTCAAATATATTGTAATTGCGTTGTTTCAGAATGTACAGGTAGATGCACAGAATTTAAGCAAAAATTAAGCGATTTTAGGAAAGTTAAACACTAAATATAAATTAAAAAGAACTTTAAAAATCATGATTTTGACACAAGATGGATACCATATATTTTTTTAAGTGGGTCACGTGATCTCTTCATATAATATGGGTGTAATTATTATTTTAATTTTTATTTAAATAACTAATGAATATATTTTTCTGAAATTTTTTTCATATTTTTTATGGGATAATTTGAATATGTCCTAAAACTGTAGAAGCAATGGGTGAATTTTAAATCCGCTTAAAATTTTTTTGAAAAATTTAGGTTCATAGGGTTCAATGCATTTCATTTTTTGAACCCGGGTTCAATCCAAAACTATTAAGTTATTAATCATTTTATATTCCCATAGGTCCCACAGACCGTCTGAACAACATACTAAAATTTCATTTTGATAAAGTCATTTTTACGGTAGTTATCGTGTGAACGGACAGACAGACAGACAGACAGAATGAACAAAGTCATAAACAATTTTCAACTATGTTGTAAAGTATTAAAAACTTAATTAATTATTTTATATGAACATAGAAATACATCAGAATATGTATACTAACTTGAAAATTAGAAATATTAAAACTATATTGTCTGTATATTAAATGATTTTTGTCATTAAAAGTATTGGATTTTTATCAATGTCGGGGTCATTTTCGCCAATTTGGCAATATTTTCATCAATTTGATCGCATTTCAAAATGTCACCAAGTTAGCGATATTCCGCAAAATCTATCGCTAATGCTATTAAAGGATAATTGCCAGGAATTTTAATGATATATAACGTTTTAAAAAGTTATATAAACGTGCTATATCTCATGAACGGTTCATGCTAACGTTTTAAAGTGGATGCCATATATCTTCCTAATGATGAATTGCGTAAAAAATGATTAACAATATGACTTTTTAATGATTTTCTCAAAAAAAAAAATCGAAATGTTGGGTATCTTCCAATTATTCTCTCTGGTATCATTGGGGTTCCAGTTTTCACTGATTTTAATAACTGTATCAATTTTTTCTCAAATTTCTCGTTCATAAAATATCATTCTGTCAGACTCACTGCAACACACACCAATAATGACATTAATAAACATACACACACACACTGATATATATTCACTGACATATATCACACAGAGACAAGGACAACACCTTAAATACGTTCGGATCGAGTTCAGTGATTCTTGAAACGTGCTGTTTTGTCAAATTTGAATTCAAATTTTGACCCTGTCACGATGCTTTCCAGCAGTTATATTATGTAAGTGGGAAAATTAAAAATTTCAGCTATGTCAGCTCCATCAAATGGTAGCTTGTGTTCGATGGAGTCGAAATGATTTTTAGTGAATAACGTTTACAAAATAAAACTGCAATAAAGTTTAGAAAGTTTATTACTTGTTTTTTTCGTTTACAACCAATAAAACATGCTTTTGGTAAATAAAGTAGGATACATACTTCTCACCAAGTCTATATAAGTTTGATTACGCCTGGTACATTTTATAGGATACCACTATATATCGAAAACTAAAAACGATATACGAAACATAATATTATATCTTTGTAGGATTTTCAAAGTGCTATAAAATACTTCTTGCGGTTTAAAGCTAACATTTTTTGTAGTTTTTTGGGATAAAAGCATTATAAACTTTAAAAATAGAAATGTTACTATATTCTACAATTTGACAACAAATTGCTCAAAAACTATAAGAGCTTTGTAAAACAAATTATGGATCTAAAATATGTTCCTGAATATTGTTTCCACACATATCAGTTGCTTACTGTTTGTATCTACCTTTTATAAATTAGAAGACATCGTATTGAAAACTCGCTCAGATAAAAGCTTTTCTTGTATTTTTCGAAATAATAATTGTTCAAAAAATTAAAATATTAATATTATTTTTGTATATTCTTAAATGGTACTATATTTTTAAGAAAAATATAAATTGTTAATATTTTTATCTATTAGGTTTGGAGATATAAGCAACCAAAGTGTTTTACATTTTTCGCATGCCCCAAATTTGGACGGATACCCTAACCATAGATGTTATTCACTTTAAAACTTCTTAGTAAATACTGGTTAAAGTAGAAAAATTATCAGAGCCCGAACGCTTTCCTCTAGATATGTATTCAGTGTCCAACCACGAACTCTCCAACATTTGACACACGTATTTGCACCGTCCTTTCGCTTTCAATACCTCACCTCTTCCCCCGTTTACTCACCTTATCGACGGTACGACAAATACCAGGGCGCTCTATCCTCCAATTCCGAATGCATTCGATTCTGCGTTGGTCCCGGGTTCCTTCCTCAAGTGCTAATAATCTTCGTCTTTCTGAATCTAATTCAATCAAAGATAGTCAATGGAATTAATTTGTGTCGATTATGAGCCAATTGACGACGAATGATTTCAAATTTTCGCCATCGAATCTGTTGACTCCTATTAAGCCATTGCCTTCCTCATCTCAATGCATACGACTTCAATTTACTGTATTGAAATCTATCAACCAACTGCCAGTCATACCACGTTGAATTCAACTTAGACGACTCAAATTAACTTATTGATTCCAATATAATCAATTACCACCGATAGGTCTTATCCAGTTGTCTTCATCTTAAGCGACTCCAATTAACTTATTGCTACCAATTAGTCAATTACCACCGATGAGTCATTTTCAGATGACGTCAACTTCAGCGACCCTAATTAACTTAATGTTTCCAATATAATCAATTGCCACCGACGAGTCATTTCTACTTGATTTCAACTTAAACGACTTGAGCCAACTTACTGCTTCCAATATAACAAATTGCCGCCAGCCATCTCAAGTGAATTTCATTGGCTCAATCGAAACCAATGGATTCAGATGGACTAGATTTACCTCCATCGACATCAATGAATCTAACCGACTCAGATTATTTCTATTGTTAACTTTAACCAACTCGAATCCAGACAGCCTTGACTACGCACGATTCGGGCTCCCAAAATATAATAAGCTTTCCTTTGTTTTATTTCATTGTCAACAATTTTAAATAAAAATCTGGTAATGAATTAATTTTTAATTTCTGTTTTACTTTAGTCATATATCAACAATGAGATTTTGCAACAAATGATATACATAAATTTTCAATTGAGGTTCAACTGGACTTTCATAAGTAATGCTGTTAAATTTCTATAAATTTCACGATCTTCATTGGCTCCTCTGTATGTGACGTTACCAAGGTTCTCTAAAAATTTTGTTTGGTGTTGAGGTGAATTCTTCGTTTACTTCTGAGATAATTTATTTTAAAATGTTTTGGCTCACATTTTAGTGAATTTCAAAAATCTTTAGTTTACTTTTCATTAATTTAAATAAAAATAAATCCGTATACAAGTTATGATTTTTTTACAAATGAACAACTTTATCTGGCTGAAAATAGGCTTATTGATACCGATAAAAAAATTGATGTATCCACATTGTTCCTATCTACACCAGGAAGGTAAAAGAAAGAGTTAAAACTTTATATAGGAAAAACGCCACAATCATTTGAAACAATATTTCAAGGTGGCGCTGGAGTAAGATATGTCCCATTATATTGTATATGTACACTCTCAGACAAAAAAATCGACGCACCCCGCAAAATAATCCAATAATAATGAAAATTTACATGAAACACTTTCGACCGAATATATAAATGATCAAAAATTCGCAGTCAATGAATGAATAATCGGAACTACAGCACATTGAAACTGAGCACCATGGTGGTTCATATAATGAGCGAACCACGCTTTCAGGAACAAAACGTTCTGTTGATTTCGATTGCGTTTACGTACCTTGATTGTAACAATGCCTCGCCGGCGAATTAGCGGCCATTACGAGCATATGAGGGAGTTTGAAAGAGGGCGTTCGGTCGGACTGCATGAGGCTGGATGGGCACACCAACGAATCGCTAATAATTTGGGTAGGAGCGATGCAGAAATTAGTCGATATTGGCAAGAGTGGATCCAGAATGGGAGATTTCAGCGGCAAGCGTGCAGCGGACGGCCTAGAGCAACGACAGAACGAGAAGATAGATCGATTGTCAGAGCAGCTGTGGATGCATAAAATCGATTGTCAGAGCAGCAGTGGATCCAGAATGGGAGATTTCAGCGGCAAGCGTGCAGCGGACGGCCTTGAGCGAAGACAGAACGGGGAGATTGAGCGTTTGTCAGATCAGCTGCGATAGCACGAGATTCGTCGTTATCAACCATCCAACGTGTGACAAACACTGAAGTGACCACCCGGACCCTTAATAGCAGATTATGGCAGTGAAATCTATATTCGTGGCGCCTATTACGCTGCCTACCACTGACCAGTATGCATCTTCAACAGCGATTGCAAAGGTGTCGGGCCCGATCAACGTGGTATTATTCTGATTGGGGACGAATTGTCTTCAGTGATGAGTCCCGTTTCGAAATGAGTCTCGATGACCAGCGCAGACGTGTCTGGAGACAGCGCGGATATCGCCAGGATCCTGCTCTTACTGTCACACGCCACACGGCCCGACAACAAGAAGCTATGATCTGGGGGTGTCATATCTTTCGATAGTCGGACCCCTTTGGTATTCCTCCGTGGCACTATCACAACACAGTAGTTCGTTGCCGACATTCTACGACCTGTTGTATTGCCATTCCTTTCCCGACATCCCGGGCTAACTTTTCTGCAAGATAATGTCACACCTTTCTATTGATTGTCTACGTGCTTACGACACACTTCCTTGGCCAGCCAGATCCCTAGATCTATCGCTTTTTGAGCACATTTGGGGTGAGATGGGGCTTCGCCTGCGACCATTCCAGGATGTAGATGAATTAGTTCGTCATATTGGAGGCTATTTGGAACGTCATCCCTCAGAAAACCATCTGGCAACTTTATGCATCAATGCCACGTCGGATAACAGCTTATATGAAAGCCAGAAGTGGGCCAACGCCATATTGGTGTTCCCACTTTGTGTAGATATTTCAATGCAATAAATAATCCAATTGTTCTGAAATTCTAATCATTTCTTTTCCTATACGTCCACATTACACGCACCAAATTTTGTCTCATTTGGATAATTTTTATTTTTGTGCATCGATTTCTGTTGTCTTAGAATATACTTTTTTTTTAATATGAAACACCTAGCTGTCGAATCAAATGAGAATATAGCTCCAAAGTAACATATCTTCATCAAATGATTAAACAATAGATTTATTCTCAACAGGTATAAGGTCTATATAACCTTTTGGTTATAACATTTCCCTCATTTAAATCATGATCTAAATTATGATTTATTTTGCATTAACAATTTCTTACTGGTTCGGTTATGCAGACCAATCCAGAGCTGGATGACAAGTTTATGCGATCCTGATAGTAGAACAAGTTTTATTTCGTGGTGAATAAGTATTCGTATTCGCGTGAGCCGCCATTATTCCCGGAGTAAAGTATTGAACCCACTGGCTAGACGTGTGAATCACAGTCTAGCGATGAGTGTTGAGTATACAAGAGGAATACAGCTGATTTTACTGTAGGATGGTAAAACTATAGATCATGCTGAGGCCTACCGCTATCATCTGATGAAAGTCGATAAGATTTATCAGTCAGTATTGCTTAACTATGAGTGATACCAAAGTTCACATATATCACCCTGTAATTTCTGTGTTTTAAGTTCAAACCACTGAACGGGCTTGTGCAATAGTATGTCTATTTTTTGTATACAGACCTCTTTTACTCCTACAGCTAGTCGCTGTATGACTTAGTTTCTCTCAATAAAGAAGGTAGATTTAAATCCTATGTATCTGTTGTATTTGCTTTGGCCATTAATGTTTTGAGTTATCTCAGAAGTTCATAGTTGTGTCACTTTAAGAATCACGTTCTAAGACATGAGTTAGGGATTTTATACTGGTTAAGACTTTCTTGCTAGAAACTTTATTCAAATTAAATCTGACTGCTCATAGTCATACTGTGACGTCCAATGCCGGAATCTGGGAATACAGGAAAACGGTATTCCGGCTTTCATCAGTTTTTGATACTGATATTGATATGAAATTGCAGCTAGTTCGAAAATTTATATTTACTGAATTGATATATCGAAATCGTAATTATTATTGTTTATTGTTCTTTAACTTCCTAATTTTTTACAGCTTCTTAATAACAATATAACACTTACTGTCACATTTTGTAAGTCAATGTATGTCTGAGAAACATTTCGATTCTATATGATTATTTGCCTCAGAAAGTAACTAAACAGTAATAAATTAAAATAGCTGTATTAAAAGTAGCATACAACATAAACAGTTTTTTAGCGTTTCCACTACGTCACCTTTGACAATGAGTCCAGCTATCAAATGAAAACCAAATTTAAGTTCAACGTGCAAATTCCATGTCATTTAAAATACTTATGGCTGTTATTTTGTGCATATAAAGTCAAATTATCATGGAAGAAATAAAGGTAAAGTGAATATGAGTCTGCAGGGAAAGACATGTGCTGCATACAGCAGAATTTTTCACAATATTGCAACAATGATTTATAGAAGTGAATGGATATTATTTGCAGGCCATTTCCAAAAAATGTAGGATCTATATTTAAGGATCCACCAAAGTTTTGTAGAATAAAATAAAATGTACTACAAATTTAAGCTGTGTACCAAATTTTAACTCTCTAGGACGTAGGAAAGTGCATTAAAAACGCCATCAAATAAGTATATAATGTGAGAGTTATATAAAATTTAAAAAAAATTTGAAAAATTTGTATCTACCAAATTTATTTTAAAATATGAAGCCTCTCTCACATACGAAATAATTAAACTCTTGGAAAGATATTTACAATATAATATTTTTTTCCTTCTGGAGGATATAGCAAAAGTCAGAATTTAATTGAATTTGTTTTTCTCCCTATATTAAATAATTTTTAATTAAAAAACTAGCTAACATATGTTACTGAATTTTTTTTTATATATTTTATGGGATAGTGTGAATATTTCCTATAAATTTCAAAGCAATTTGCGAATTTTAAATATACTTAAAAAAATGTTTGAAAAATTAGGTCCCATAGGGTTCAATGTATTTCATTTTTTCAACCCAGGTTCAATCCAAAACTAAATGGGTGATAATATTTATTTATATTCCCATAGACGGTCTGAAAAAAATACTAAAATTTCATTTTGATAAAGTCATTTCTACGGCAGTTATCGTGCTAACGGACAGACAGACAGACAGACAGTCAGACAGACAGAATGAACAAAGTCATAAACACTTTTCAACTATGTTGTAAAGTGTTAATAAAAAGCTGAAAATCCTAAAGCGTGTAATAATTATATCTTACCTTAATAGTTAATGCTTTTTAAATCTTTTGATTGAACGTAGCATTATTTAAACAACGTGTTCGCTTTTAAATTATGTTAAGGAATATATTATGTTAAGGAAAAATACTAATATTGATTTCAAAATTCAAGTTTTCTAGTTTAGGTAATTTAAATTTTTGTAAATTAAAAACATCCTACATTTTGGACTTTTACTATTTTATTATCTAATACTTCTAAAATTTTATTTGAAATGCGGATAAATGAATTACTCGGTTTATACAAACATTTGCAAAATTGTGGCACCTTATATAATATTCGCTGAGCTGAATCAGTGAGAAAGTGATGTATGAAAATTAACGGGCATTTCCACTGCTGCTAGAATCCCTGTTGTGGTGTCATCCGACTCGTCTTAGCATCAAAACCAATCGCAAAATCAAAGTTTCAAAAATTCGAATTAGCGGTAATGGTGCAAAGGAATAATCTAAATATTCGAAACTTCGCTTTATAGAGTTTTCTTTTTCGACTTTGCTTTTCGATTGTTGGCTTTATAGAGTTCTTCCACACTATATAGGATCCCGGTCGTTCAATTTGTTGCTCTAAGTCCTTTGGACGAGCCGGACGGCCTGGGGCTTTCACACTATATAGGATCAGGCCAACGGCCGTACCGTGCTGAAAACACCGGTTCTCGTTAGATCACCGAAGTCAAGCAGCATCGGGCGCGGTTAGTACTTGGTGGGTGACCACCTCGGAACACCGCGTGCTGTTGGCCATCTCGGGTGCGGTATCCCCGTGGTTTGCGCGCTAAGATTTGCACGCTGCCACAAATGCCTCCGTGTTCATGCGGAGTACGATCACGTTAAACATGTGGGTCCGTAAGTCCTTCCGAGAGGTTGGTGGTAGGGGAAGGAGGGTACGGTCCCTGTGGATGCCTCCCCCACTGGGTTCCGGTCTAAATTGTGTGGCACTTCCCGGCCGTCCATACAGTTACCTTACACCTTTCTGGTAGGTCGGACGGTCTGGGTCTCAACAACAACACTATATAGGATCTTGATCTCTTTCTACCCGATTTAGATTCTAGATCAAAACTAAAAAAAAATCTAATATTTCAAAAATTCGAATTGGGGCAGTCAATACAAAGGTATAATTAAAAAAATTTAAAAATACTTTTTAGAAATGTCGGCTAAAATAATCGATCCCTTCCGCTCGAGCTAAAAGCATAGCTCTTGTCTTATTTGAGCATTTTCAACTTCAAAATCCCTACCTAAAATAAAAAAAAAGATTGAAAATTTGAATTAGGGCTAACGATACAAAATAATTTTGTAGTATTATGTAGAAACTGCTCCATAGTACTATTATATGTGATAGAAGTGTAATACTATTACACCTTTTCTAGATTTATGCAAAATATTGAAAATGTATAAACAAAATGTTGGCTTTTTAACTTTATATCCAAGTTCATATACAATGTCCAATGCCGTACTTTCAGAAATTTAGTTACCGTGAGCCCAAGACTGAAATATTGTTCTAAATTCTGTTTCTTTCTTTATTGATTCCAATTCAAAGTGATATTAATTGCACATACGATAGTACGATATACGATCAAGTCCATGTATTACATTAGTACGATATACGACCAAGTTCATATATAATAGTTCGATATTCGACAAAGTTCATATACTTCGATATATGACAAAGCTCATACGATAGTTCGATATACGACCAATTTTGTATAAGACATTTCGATATATGACCAAGGTTATATATAATATTCATTTCCACACTTCCAGAAATTTAGTTGCAGTAAGTTTAATATTGAAAAATTGTTCGAAAATGCAATGTCCTTCTTTATTGATGGCAATGCAACGTGATATTAACTGTTCCATCTCCACCGATCATGAATTCAGGCATTGAGAACCAATCGTTGCTTCATCCCTTCTTGAAGAATGAAATTCTGAAACAAGATTTGCATGAAATTGATTCTCTTGCTTCTCATCCATGGAATACTACTTCTAAAAGGGTATTTTCTCAGACTGGCGTTAGGAACAATATACCCTAGGGAAAAGTTATCCGTTCTTGGCAGTCGATACTTTGTTATTTGATGCATTGTCTTTAAAGCTGAAATTCCACCTAAAAACGTTTAAGCTATGAGTGTATAAGGAAACGTGTTTTGAAAATCAGATTAGTGAAAAAATCAGAAAAATGAAAACTGTATATATCGACTTCAATAGACTAAAAATTTGACACAGAGTAATTTGAGAATATGTTATTTTATAGATATCACTAATATTTCCTATTTCTACATTTTCTATACCATAGAATACTGCATAAAGGAAGTATTTTTTCACAAAAAATTTTGATTTCTAGATTTTGATGCCAATATATGCTTTAGCAACTCCTAAACACGTGTTGACTACTTTTTATAGTGTTGTCTGTCTGTCTGCCTGTATGTCTGTCAGTTTGTTGACTACTTGTGTAAATATAGCTATAACAAGTAGTAATGGATTTTCACGAAATTTTATATTCAGCTTTGTTAACAAAAAATCCAAAACTTGATAGAATTCTTTGAAATTCGGGTGAAAACTTCGAAATTTATTCGAAATTTTATATTTTCTTAACATGATTAGGAAAAAATTTGACGTACTTATGAAAAGATTATTTATGGCTCAATGATTATAAAATTTAAACGTTTCAATTATTGTAGTGCAAAATAACCGCGATAGAATTTTTGTGTTCGTGGCTTCATTAGCCCCTCGTGTGAGGGAGGGGGGTCGGTCAGTTACCAACGGAGGGCACATTAGCAAGACTGGTTTCAGTCGAAATAGTTTTCACTGAAACTAATCTTGCTAATGTACCCTCCACTGTTAACTTGCCGACCCCTCCCCCCACACACACACACGAGGGGTTAATGAAGCCCCGAACACAAAAATTCTATCTCGGCTGTTTTTCGTATTGAATTTTAAATTTTGTAAAATTTAATTTGTGTCATTAATATTTGTATATATTTATCACTTCATCTCCTTAATTTTTATTGAAATTGTAAAATTTCTAATTTTGTTTCCAGAAATAGGTAAAAAAATTATTTATTGATTTAGAAGCGCTGTTGTCAATTTTAATAAGAAACTACGGTCATTTGGTAAATCCCAGATATTTTTAGATTAGAACGTTCGTATTATCTTCACAATTTAATAAATATTTCATTTCTAAAATCTGAAATGGGCAAAATTTGAGTATGGTGCATCTTGATCGATGGCATACTATCTTATTAATGACGCTGCAGAGAGATATATACTATGACACAAGAGCCCATCATATATTCAGACATTCAGAACCAATCATTGACTTATTCTCCCTTGAGAAGCTAAGCTCATAAAATATTTCCTAGAAAATAATTCACTTGTTTTATCTCAGTATTATTCTAAAGATATTTATCTTAAAAATAAATGCATTATATGAAAATAAATGCAGAAAACATTCTGAGATATCAAATTTATATTTTATGTGTAGTAAAACTGGTTACGTTGTAATACTTTTTATTTCATTTGACTAAGACTAGAAAGCGATACGTATGATTTGAAGGAGGATTAGAAGAGTTCAAAAGGTTACCCTAGCACCTTTGTGCCCGAGGGCACTTAGAGCAAATCATTTTTTTTTAATTTTTCGACTTTTGTAGAAGGAAGATTTTGTATTTGGTGGAAAACTTTTTATGATAAAATTGTATTTTTGTCAGATTTAAGTATATGATATGTACTCGAAAAAATACTCATCCCACCGTCCTATAGGAATCATAAGTCCACCAAACGTTTCAAACCATCCTTTGGTAAGGGTATTCTCCCAAGAGAAGTAAAAAAAAGAAGGTAACAAAAGTTCAGCTGCCCTGTATGAAACAGAAAATTTTCTTGGTACATAAAAAATGATCAAGTAAAATTGCTTCTGTCAGTACGTAAATGTTATCGTGTTTAACTGGATTAGCTTAATTTTGTGCTCTATTGTTCATTTTGTACACACTAAATCCACTTTTCCCAAGATACATCGCTTTGAGTAGGTTCCAAACAATAATGGGTGTCAAAATCACAAGAAACCGGCAAAAGACGGCGTCCCATAAATAAGGTATACAGTTATCGGTTATTTCAACCTGGTGAGCGCGTAATAAGGGCGAGACCGGTCCATGGATACTGTTAAATGTAGTGAGAGGACCTTTCTAAATAATGGATATGTTTGCATACACAGATTTCTGAAAACGTACCCGAAATTCAAAACCAGTATCTTTATAAAAATCAAAACTTACTGTGTTGATTTATTCAGGATGTTAAGGAAAGTTATGAATGAAGGACAATAATTCGAGAAAATCTAGAGTTATCATAATTTTTTTACAGATGTATTGGAAACACCATCGGCTCTACACGAGAGAGAACTTTACGAAATCTGACCCGCCCCCTCCTGTCTTTAAAGGGATGCATAGGAGATTATCTCGCTTTCTGTTAGAGATAAGGAAAAAGTTAATTACAGAGAGCTGCAAAATTAGTGCAAAACATTTTGTCCAAGCAAAAATTAAAAGGAGCCCAAAAAGGACCTATATACTATTTAGCACCCACCTCCCCAAAATCGAACGTTTAGTTCAGCTGAATAAAATTGACTTTATTATACATAAAAAATAAAATGTTCACATTCAACAAAGCATGCATGTCTAACAAAATGTATATGCGTTTTTACAATGTCTCTACGTGTATACGATTACATGCAGATTAATAAGATATCTTAGCATGTTAATACATTCAGATCAATTAATAACATTGAATGAAAATTAATAGCATATATTTGCGTTTCTCTAATGTATCCACGTTTAACACCATGTTACATGCAAATTCTTAAAATTGCATGTCTTAAAACCGTTATGAATATACTGTTTGCCATCTTTTGCATGTTGAGGACAAGAAAGCTTAGTACTATAATTTTGCAACGCTCTATAACTTTATAATTGGCATTTATCTTTACCTCTAAGATGAATCATGATACTCTGTATCCTGCTAAAGAAGGGGATCAGTCCCCCAGAAGTTGTCTGATCGTATAGAGACGTTGGGCTTTCACTTATACTTGCATAAAAATATCTAATAATTTTAATGCTAAATACTTATTAAATACAAAATATAATTAAAATATATAATGCTTTAATACTTCTCAATTCATTTGTCTTATCCATTACTTTCCTTGACATCTTATGTAATGGATATATAACATTATATTCAATTCATATACTTTTCCAAATTCAATTTTACGCTTTCAGGAGTTTAGATATGCAAAGAGTTCAATAATGCAAGCTTCATCCCTTTTTATTGATGACAATGCAAAATGGTATTATCTGTTCCCTCTCAACCGATCAGGAATCCATACAAGGAAAACCAATCGCTGCTTCGTCCTTTCTCGAGAAATGAGATGCAGAAACATGATTTGCATGAAATTGATCCACTTGATAATCTTCATAGGGTACTTTTGAAAGCGCCCTTCTTCATACTACCGTTAGTCACATTTGTTTTCTCGAGGAAAAAGGTCTTCCATCTTAGTATCCGATAGTCCGTTATTTGATGCATTGTTTCCAAAATTGAAGTTTCGCCTAAAATGATTTACTGATCAGTGTATTAGAAAATGTGTTTTTAATGTCAGGTTTGTAACAGAATCAGAAAATGTATACTATACATATATTATCAGTTACATATATTATAATTATTATCATGTATTATCAGTATTATTGTAATATCAGTATGAACTGATTAACCATTTGCTTACGTGTGGGACAGCGTCCATCCCAAACGAAGAATCTCTCAAAAAGACAGTTATTTGACATACCCTATCCCAAACAGTTCGATCCCCCTTTGCAGGAATTGGCGTCCACCCATATGGGCATTGACATCCACTCATATGGGTGAACGTCAATGCCTGCAAAGGGGGGGATCGAACTGTTTGGGATAGGGTATATCAAATACCTGTCTTTTTGAGAGGTTCTTTGCTTGGAATTGACGCTTTTCCACCCATAAGCAAAAGGTTAAAATAAGAGTATTTTCCATTATAACTGTAAAACTACTTTCATGCAATGTTCTACACACATCGTTTTACGTTTCAAAAATGTATTTCAGCAAAAATTCAAATTTATTAATGAATTGCATTTTTATGACTACATATTATCACTTGACAGATAAAACATAGTGTCTAATTGAAACTACCCATAGATTAGCTGTACCTAATACGGGAATTAAAGAGTAAAACAAAAGTATATATCTAAACAATTGAAAATAAACATATACATTTTTTTCACCGAAAATTTTAATGAATAATAAGTTAGAATGGTATCTTCTGAATGGTGGCGATAAATAATATAAAAGAATGGTACCAATAGAATGGTATTATATATCATCATGAGTATCATCCGGGTATGAAATCAGAAGTGTAGCTTCCTTCATGAGTATACAAAAAAAGAAATTCAGTTTCACCGTCAATGAAGCAAAGAGGCAGTTCATTAGCAATTAATTTTGTCATTTTTAGTGTCTATTTCTGACGCACACAATTATATATCTGTTATATTGAATTTTATAACAATTTTTAGTATCGATTTATAAGTTTAAGCATATCTTTATACAACAAAACTGTCTCTACATAGTATTCATTATTGTCTTAGAGAATAGCCTGTATTTGTATATAGTGAATGTAGAGAATTCTGAAAGTTCTGGTACCACTGCGCTAATAAATAATTGAATGTTTCAACACAGCAAAAGAAAAAATACTTTAAACAAACCAAATATTGCACCTTCAAAATTTTGATGATTTGTTTCCTTATTTTACCAAAATAATCAAAATGTAATGTTTTTACTTTCCTTATATACATAATGTATAAGGAAAGTATTGTGACGGGGTCGAAAATTCGAATTCGAGTTTTCGACGGGAGAGCACGTTTCAAGCATCCCTGACCACGAATCAAACATTTTTGAAGTGATGTCTGTGTGTGTGTGTGTGTGAAAGTATGTGTGTGTGTGTGTGAAAGTATGTGTGTGTGTGTCAGTGAGTCTGTGGAGACGATAACTGACATACGAATGGACCGATTCAAACCAAATTTGGTACAAAAATCACAATCCGTAAACACTAGAAGCCTATTGTTTTTATACGCAATCGAATGTTCACAACCCCCCTAAATTTTCGAATGAAATTTTGATAAAATCGTCAAAAAATCAAAACAACTAATAAAGTTACGCAGATAGACATTTCTTATGTAATTTTTCATTAGAAAACGATTGACATAAATTTTAGAACGCTAACATGAACCGTTCTCGAGATATTGTACATTTTTCAAAAAAAATATCAAAAAGTCATATAAAATAAAAATAAAAATATTTCCTATTGAGAAACGTTCACTTTTCATATGTAATACCATGCGATAAATTGGTGACATCATTCTCGTGGATCTAGCTAGTTCCATTCATGAAAAAAGATACTTTGAGTAATACTTTTGTATTTGAACGCTAATAGTCATTTATCTGCTGTAAGAATAATTTATGTCTTGGTGCATAACGCTTGGTGAGATTTTGGCGACAAATTTGGCGGAATGTCGCCAACTTGGCGACTTTTTGAAATGTTGCCAAATTAACGAAAATCTCGCCAAATGGAAAAAAATGACTCTAAATCATTGAAAATGACGACTAATTGTCGAAAATTCAATGTCTTGGAAAGAATATTAGTATCTACTATAAGAAAAACGTATTTTTTTACTGAAAAAGTAGTAAATTCATTACATTATAAAAGGAAAGTCATGTGTTGCCCACATTAGATTTTCTTATTTATTTAAGTGATTTAAAACAACGTTAACAAAAATAATCGTTAACATAGACGTTTTATAATGAACTCTTCAGTGCGAACAAAACTTGAAAACTACGATCGCTGGGAAAATGCTGTTAGAAAGTGCTCTAGTAAATGAATTCAGAATTATTTTTCATTCTTGTGAACATACAATTCAATGTTTGAAGGAACACAGAAGCACTTGAAGGCATTATAAAAACTATGTTTCTCTCCAGTTCAACATCGTGCACCAGCTATTTTCAACATACAGGGAAAAATACTAAATTTTCTTCAGAAATCATTTCCTCTAAAACGGATAAAATTATGTGCGCCCTATTGAGCGCCCCACTTGGACGCCCCACTTAAGCGAAAGTTGTAACAAAAAAGTTTACTTCTGTTAATAAAGCCTTCGTTGGAAGAAATAATAATGTTATTTACACATACACACACATTACATATATACACTCTTTTGCAAAAAAAAAAAATAGAAAAACCCCAAGAAACGAAGTACTCTTAAAAATAATCCGGTCATCTTGAAATCTGGCATGCAAATTCCTTTATACCAATAATGCAAATGATTAAATTTGCAGGTCCAATGAGTGTTAACTTCGGTCATAGCGCACGATTCTACTGCGGTACTATCATCCTATAAAACAGTTTAAAAATGTGGACGGTTTATCTTTGCTTGTTAAGGGCATTGCAGTTCCGTGAAAACACAACCAATAGTGCCGTTATGACGTTGCCGAAAAATTTATAAGCAATTAAACGAGTTCGAACGTTGTCGTATAGTCGGGATGCTTGAAGTTGGCTGGTCATACCGAGCAATAAGTTGCCACATGCACCGAACGGACACTGCTGTGTAAAGGTGCTAACAGCAATGGTTGCTGCAAGCAACTGATCAGAGGAATGAAGGCTCTGGAAGGCGGAGGTTCAGGAATGCGAGGCAAGATCGGATGATTGTGTGACAGGCCCAAACTAGCGCAACGGCATCATTGTAATCCATCCAACGTGCTACAGCCTCTTCCATACCACCCGTGGTACCTTCCACCATCTCACGGCGCTTGGCTGAGTTAGGGTTACGCTCACGGCGGCCTTTAAGACGTCTGCCAATAACCCCACAACATAGACAGAATCGTTTGGAGTGGTGTCGTAGCCGAGCATCATGGCTTCCAGCAGACTAGCACCGCATAGTGTTCAGCGATGAATCACGCTTGTCTTTCAGCAGATGACCATCGGGTACGTGTGTGGAGACGCCAGGGCCAGCGGTCCCAATCAGTCTTTGTTTTACATTGGCACATAGCACCCCACACCATAACACTAGGGGTAATGGCTATCTCTTACGACAGCAGGTCGTCCCTAGTCATCCTACGTACAACTATAACAGCTGAACGATATGTTGATGAAATCCTGAAGCTGTTTGCATTACCCTTCATGGAACGTCGTTCTGGGGCCATTTTCCAACAAAATATTTCCACGCCACATACGTCTCGCATATCTAAGGACTCTCTCCGTGCTATTGCTACTGTTTTTTAGCCAACAAGGTCACTAGACCTTTTGCCAATCGTTCATGTATGGACGTGCTGGGCCGCCAGTATCGGGCATCACGAAATGTATCAGCTCTGGAACAACAATTGAGGAATTCCTGCAGCATGTAAGGTAGGATGACATTAGGAAACTTTATTACTCTTTACCTAGAAGTATACAAGCATGCATTGCCACCAAGGGATTTTTTTACCAACTGCTGATTTGAAAATTCAATGTGCAAATGCTAGCCATTGATGGGTCCTGCGGTCTTGATTTTGTAACCATTTCATTACCTGGGTATGAGCTGTACGTATATTTAATTTCAAGTTATTTTCTTCATGGTGTTTCGTTTATTTTTTTTTTGCAAAAGAGTGTACTTATATATATATATATATATATATATATATATATATATATGTGTGTGTGTGTGTGTGAGTGTGTGTGTGTTACGGTAAAATTGATTCCTCGAATATTATGCATAATCGCCAGTTATTATGCACATTCACCAATCATCTTGGTAAATTTAATAAATTTCACTAAATTTCTCAGATTTACCGGCGATATGGCATAATTGCATTATATATATATATATATATAAATTCCCAAATGCTAAATATCGCTGAATATTGTTACGAGCGTGCAAAATGACCTCATCAGTGGAGACTATTTTGAAAACTAGAAGGAGAAAATACCCGTACAGGCAACCTTTCACATGACTTGAATCTAAAGTTGCAATTTACTGTAGTTCGGAAGAGTCGCCAGATTTGGCGATTGATTGCCAATTTGGAGATATATTTGGCGATTGATTGCCAATTTAGCGATATATAGCGACTTCTCGAAGGTGTGAGAAACACTTTAAAATAACGAATATTCTACGAGATATGCAATATTTCAAGAAGTTTCTATACAAAGTCTATAAAAGAAGTTATCACTCAGTTGAAGCGGATTTGACGTAATACGAGCTACATTGAATTGTGGCATGCATCAGTTTTTTGAGAATATTATCCGTTGTTTTATGAAATTAGTGGAGCATTCAGATGCTGTTTAATGTACCTGACAGTTGTTTAGTGGTCTTGTAGGATAGTTATCGAGCTGTTATACTGTATATTGATTCTGTTTACTCTGTGTTTGTGAATAAATATATTTGTTATCCAGGAATTTCGACTCATGTATCCGGAACATTCACCGACGATTCCAGAGGATAGATTGTGGCAGATTATGTTCCTCCATTGCTTTTTTAGTCACAACCATATACGCTTGTTAAGTTTTCAGAAACCCCATGCCTGATACCAATTTGTTACAACGTATCTAATGGAATCGTGGGCGTACGCTCGAGATACAAGAATGAGTCCAAATTTCTGGATAACTAACAAGCTTATTCACAAGCACAGCACAAACAGAAACTATATACTGCAAAACAGCTCGATAACTATCTCACAAGATCACTGAACAGTTGTTAGGTACAGTAAAACAGAAATTAATTACTCCATTATTTCACAAAATGGTCGATAATATTCTCAAAATACTGATGAATGCCGCAGTTCAATGCAGCCCATATCACGCCACCTCCGCTCCAAATCAGTGATTACTCCTTTTATAGACTTTATAGGAACTTCTAGAAAGCTCTCATGTCTCGTAGAATATTAGTTATTTCGACGTATTTCTAGAACTTTCGAAAAGTCGTCAAATATCGCCAAATTGGCGATAGATAAACAAAACTGCCAACCCTCTCTCCGAACGTTAACACATGGCAACCCTAGATTCATGCCATATTTTCATGGCAGGTTGCTTGTACGGGTGTTTTCTTCACCTAGTTTTTAAAAGAGACTCCATTATTTATCAAATTTACCATCCTAGGCTGACGATTATGCATAATGTCCGGTAAATGTGAATAATGTGATTACGCATAATCAACGGATTTATCACTCACTTTTACCGTAACCACACACAAACACACACACACACACACACACATATATATATATATATATATATATATATATATATATATATATATATATATATATATATATATATATATATATATATATATATATATATATATATACGAGAAACTAAAATATTTACATGTCTGAATAAATATAAATACATGTTCTAATACCTTAATACCTTATGGATGTAATTTTAACAAAATTTCAAAATTCCTCATATTAAGGGATTTTGTGAAAGGATAAGAGAGTTAGTACCTGGAAATCGTTATTCAAATTTAGCTGATGAAAGTAGTTCCTATAGCTTGTAATACCGATCTGTGCCTTCATATTCTGTGTCATATGTATCTTATTTACGCAGTATTTTATTCCATGGTATTGTTTGGCCGATTTTTATCGACAGTATTCATCGTTAAATGGATAATTTTCATGATTTTTCACAAAATATTAAAAACGAAGCGTAAATCAAATTTTAAAATTTTGCTTGTACTCTCACTCACACATCGCGTGATGTGACGTTTGAAGATAAAAAATAACGTAAAACGAACTGCAGCTGGTAACTTTATATGTGCTATTTGGTGGGTTTAACAGATGATGTTATTAACTTAAACAAAATAAGACGAATATTTATTCATTTTATCAGCAAAAAAAGTTATGAAATATTTTCATACTTTTATCTTTGCATTACTTTTAGATAGAATTACTAAGTGAAATCATTCCGTATTTGAATTTCAAAGAAAATCATAAAGCACAAGTATACCTAATCCAATAGTAATTAGTAAAATAAAAGTGATTTATAGATTTTCCCAGCTGTGTTATAAAATATTTCAATGACTTTTTAATATGTTGTTTCACGAATATAGTCAATAGAATAATTTAATTGGAAGGTAAATAAAATTAAAATGTCCAAGTCTGCTTTAAAAATAATTGCAAGGTAAAAAACTTTATTATCAGTACAGCATATAACAATTATATAACATTACCAACTGTTTTGTAGGGAAAAGCAGCCTTCTTCAGAGCAAAAAGAAAAATAAACAGCAGCAGGAAAAGACAGAAGTGCATATCAATTGAGTGATACCGGAAGTCTGTGCCTTTCATCGAGTGTCACATTAAGCCAATCAATCATTGCCTATTGGAAAATGAACATTTTGAAAAGGAAAAAATAAACTAGAATTAATTAATATGAGCAAAAGGATTTAAATCACTTTCCCTGTGAAAGTAAAGGATCTTAAGTGCCTTTTTTCAAAATAAAAATAAAAATCTATTCCTTTCGAAAGCTATCTGAAACCTTATTATCTATCCAATGACATTTCTCTACTTATTATATATAAAAGTATGATTTACAATTATTTTGCTCCTATTATTTAGGTTAGATGATGCTTGCCCATGCAACTTCCGAAACCGGATGGTTTTCTATTTATCTTGTCGTAAGGTATGCTTTTAGTATTATTTATTGAAATCCAATTTTGAATGATGCGGTTGACAGACGCCTTCTAGCTTTTCTTGGTGGGAATGCTTTATATTTATCCTAAACATAGAAATTCTTTTTGACCTCCCAAACAGTTGAAACAGTTAATTAATTGTTATATGCTGTGTTAACGAAGTTTTTCATTTGTAGTATGACAAGTATTTAGTAGGCAAATGCATCAATCTAAATAAAATAATATTTTTATAATGAGCTTTATATATTATTGACAAATGCAATCATACTATATTAGTGATAATAGGTTAAAGAAAGTGTCTTGTGCTTTATACCACAATATTCTTGAAGTGAGTGAGAACTGAAACATTATTGTCCAATGACTTTTCGTCTTATAAATGACTCTTGCAGCTGGGGAATTTTCAAGCTTGGCAGAACAATGACACTAAATAAGATATATAATCTTACTTTCTTCCAGCATGGGAGGAAACCATTTGGGGTAAGAAAATTAAGAAAGTGAATGCTTATGTAGCAGAACAATAGAAAAGTTTCACTGCACATAAGCAGAAAATAACTGCTACATCTATAAAGTGTTCTCAGAAATACTGTATTTTTAATTTTGCAACTATCAGTCATACAATTATTAAGATTTATATCTTCATACATAAATGATAATTATAAATAAACATTTATAATATGTACGTACGAAGTTAGATGTATTTTATTTTTAATTATATGGAGTACTATGTTTCCATATTACATTTTACTAAGCATATTCTACAATTAAATGGAGTCTTAAAATGTACAATTTATTTAAATAAATGTGTGAACTACCCAGACAATATCAGATTTTATTTCTTACGATTTGTTGTTCTCCCAAATAATAAATTAGCCTTCAACTCGGCAAATGAAAAATTTTGTCATAAAGCTATAGTAATAAAAGGCATTTCGCCATAATGTGTGATGTTATAAAATTAATTTTAGCTTACTGAAATACGAGTTAACATACACTGTTTTAACCTTGTTAGTGTATCATGTATATAATTTCTTTTTCCGTTCTGCTTCACGGTTCTTTTATCTAAATCCATCCTTTGATTTGCATTTTCGTTTCTTTCTAAATTCATCCCCATTGCAGCCTTGAGTGTACTCTTGCAAACCAATGTTCTTTCATAGTGCATACACGTCTCATTTTCGTTTTCATGCCTTTGGGTTTGTTGATATTTTATCAATCACAAAGCTATTATCAAACGTTTCTTAAGAACAGCTACACGCTGCTTTTTATTTTAATTTCTACTTGATTACGTTGTACATTTCTGCTGGAATGATATAGGGGTATTATCATTAGTAGTTCCAAGTTCACTAGACGGTGATTTTATTAATCATAAATAAACAATTATGATATATCATTCTTTCATTGAGGCATAAGGTCGTTTCAGCTCAAGAATCGGATATCACTGCGTAAAGTGCTTCATTTCTACCAAGCCAACATAGAAGGCTTTTTTTCTAATTTTTGCACGTTAAGATTGTTTTTACTACCTTTGTAGTAACGACTTTCGTTGCTTATATAACGACCTTCAGTGCATTGAAGCTGATTACTACTATGATAGAACAATATGATCGAATTTGATGACTTAATTAACAATAAACATTTTCTACTGTCATCTGAATAAAAGTTTCAGTATCAAACATACATTTTAATCACCTTAACAGTCTAATTTATTAAAGGAACATTCAGTAGCCCACCATAAAATTACATATATATATATATATATATATATATATATATATATATATATATATATATATATATATATATATATATATATATATTATAAACTTTCGCAGAATAAAGTTTCAGTTGAATAGTGGTGACAGTTTCAAAGTTCGAAACTTTTCTTGAAAGTTAATGCATACTCTGGATTCATTATACATTCTCCAAACATAAAGCTTTTCTCATTAACTTGATAAAAATAGGTTCTGCTTAATTGCCTGTTACTAAATAAATCGTTTAATAAATTCAAATTATGCTCATATTCATAAAAGGGAGTCAATTAACATAGTCTCAAAGGGATTTTTCTTTGTTGTGTTTTAAGGGTGGATCGCATCAAAGAAATCTTAATGTGAGAGTTTTAATAACTCATTAGAACGGAAGAAAGCATTAACTATTACGACATGGAAATTGTTATGATTATTTTTAAGTTAAAAGCTACGCATACTTGTCGAATAAGGCGATTTGGCTATTCTTTTTAAATGTGTGACTTATATTTCGTTTCTATGTAAATGATGGTAAATATTGTATTTCCTGTCACTGCTTCTAATGACTGAATAAAAATACTAGTGCCACATTTTAACTTTCAGATTTTGAATATTATAATTAAAAAAGCAGCAAGTAATGTACTAATTAAATGTGTTGGTTTCAGAAATGTGGTAATTAAATTTTTGATTTAAATAAGCTTAATGTTGAAAGAACTTTGAATTTTAAAGTCAGCAAATTCAATCTTAATCGCGTTGTGTTTGTTCCACAAATCACCCGCCTAATGTATAATTACTTTGCTGCACCTGAAATAAAAATATGAAAGAAGTAAATATTATTTAATAAGTAATCTACAATAATCATGAGCCAGTAGTTTTAATCATTTATTTTTAATTTGAACTGATGTTAATCTACTGTTAAAAAGTACTGTGTTGCATATAGATATGCTGCGAGGAAAGGTATTAATTTCAATTTGTTAAGAATAGCATAAAAGTTAACTACATATGATGGTAGAAGTAGAAACATTGGAGTATACTTCCTTTATAAATATAATTCTATTTTGTGAATTAAATTATTATTATTAATTGAAGTGATCGTGAATCGTATAGTTCGTACATTTTTATCGTGGCTGTAATAACCCATCATTTTCTCTTTGCTTCGAGTTCCTGAAATATAATCATTAATTTAAACACTACACATTAAATTCCACATTTTTAACTTTTAAAATAAATATTACTTATTCACACATATTATTATGATTAAAATTACATTAATTTTAATAAACGCTTAAGGAGAAGGAAATGCCCGTGTGAGACCAGGTATTTCAATATTATTCCAAAATCAACAATTGACCTAATATATACGCAGACTGGCACGCACTTATGTTTATCGAGTCTGTTGCTCAGCCTGACTGTGATTGCCACTTTTGGCGATTCTTATTCTAGCATTTGGAGTCAGCTTTGTCTTTTTCTATAACATTTTAATATTTAAAATAACGACACACTACTTGACAAACAATACTATCTCTTACAACAACGCTACTCAAATTTCATGACAGCTCTTTCTCGCTTCTGTACAATTATTTTTAATCACTGCTTTCTCTCTCATCTCTTTTGGATGATAATTCTTGTTGAATATCTTAACACTTCTGCACCCTCACTGCTTGAATATTCATTGAATTATCAGCTCGTTGCCATATCATTTTGCTTGAGGTCCACAAACGCCCTCCTTGCTCTCGATGGTTGATCCTCAGTGCAATGTAGCATCATTGCGTCATTAGCTACTTGATTTTCCAATGAAGCCTGTTTTTTCCAATGAAGCCCTCTGGCCCTAGGAGATATTTTCCCCAACCACACCTGCAATTTGTGTGCCGTGAATGTATTCTGGTTAAAAGACTGTCATAAAACGGCCCCTACATGTCTGCGCATTGTTTTATTTTAAATAGTCGTAAATATCAAAACTGCATAATTGACTCCTGGTCTCACATTCTCCTCTCGCACAGAGAACACATACAAATCACCAATGACATTGTGATTTAAAAAAAAAAATCCTGAAAAAAATCAGAATGAAAGCGTCCAACTTGGCTTTGCCAAGTCTATAATTGTGATGCTGCACAACTGAAACTTTTCCATGAACACCTTGCATCGTTAGACGATTGACAGACAATCTATATGCAACGCAGTACCTGTAACCCTAACTTTACATCGCTTTTCACTCGAATATCTGACATTGGCATGTGATGCGGTAAGACGCACACATGCCAATGCACACTTTAGTTATTTCTTTTAGAAAGCGATTGTTCAGATTTATCTACATACGTACAGACCTCATATCATACATGACAATATTTTTCAATTGGGGGGGATTAATTTTAAGACTTCCTTCTCGTTGGCATCTTGCAATCTAACTCTTGTTTTCGCTCCAGGATATATGTTTAGGAAGACCTTTTTCTCTAGCTCCGCCCTCTTAGTTTGGACGTAAAGCTGGGGCAACATCTTATTTTATGTTGATTGAATTAGGAGTTTGTTGGAAGAATTAAATATCCTGTAGCCATTTGTTCCTTATTTCGTTCATCTTTGCGTTCCTCTCGGATTTTTCGCCGTTTCTTTACGACTTGTCATACATTGAATCACACAACACTGTCAAACCTTGGAGTCACCAAGAGTCGTGATATTTATTCTTTACTTCTATATCTTACTGTCTGGCACTTTTTCTGTGTCAGTTTTAGCGCATGAGAAAGTTATTGTGTATTTTCGAATCGTTGGGCCTGGTTTAAGAACATTTTTCTAAATGGCGCTGGGAATAAAGAATGCATCTTGCTTCAAAACAATGTCAGTATTAACAGTATATTTAAATGTCCCCTGATAACTAAATTGTTTTCAAATTAATTGCGGAAATAATAATAATGCGGATTTAAGAGAAAAAATATCTTACAGATAATAACAATTTCCAAATTAATGACGGAGAGAAAACGTAAGAATTTAAAATGAAAAAAATTAATAAATTTTATCTATTCATTAACGACAGATATTTCGAGACAAAAGTTCTTCTTTGAAATTAAACTCTTCTTGGAAGGCATTGTTAAAAAGAAGAAATGATTGATAATTGTTAAAAGACAATGTTAAATAACTTATCATTGCATATTTACAAAATTTAAAAATAATATTAACTTTTGCTTTTAAACAATTTTAAAATAGGTAAATGAACTTATCCGACATGAATAAGAGAAACTACTTGTATATAGTAAACATATTATGAGATATTTTTAATCTAAGAAGTGAATTTTTGTAATACAAATTTTCTATAAACAACTGTAAAGCATTCCAGGGACATTGAAAGATGCCACATAAATTGAAGTCCCCGCCCATAGAAAAATATAATTTTCATCCAACTTAAAAAGTTGTGGCGTAATTATTATAGTAGTAGCATTTAAACTCTTTGAAAGAAAACTGTGAAAAATTTTAAGATGGTAAAATGAAATTGCTGTAAATATATCAAACTTTATTTTAAGTACTTTAAATTTATCTGAATATTTTGGGTATTATCCAGGATTTAAATTACTAGAATAATTATAGCGCATTTATTTCTATTAATATTTCCATTATAATATCAAAATAAGAACGTATGTATATATTTCCATGGCATGTTGCAAACTGTAAAGAAATACATACTTAAAGTTATAAAAAATATATTTTGTAATAGTAAAATTGTGAAAAGTAAATTTTCTACATATGATTCATTCTAATTGTGCTAAAAATATGTTTATCTATAATAATAAATTAAGATGTTTGTCTGTCTGTTTGTATGATAGCGGCGTATGTATATTTTAAGCGACTCATAGATACAAAATCCGGTACAGTGGTAGTTCGGGTAAGGTCCAAATACATCTCTGAGCGATGTTTTAAAATTTTGCATTAGTGCTTTTGTTATTTTATATTAAAGAAAAATATTGATTGATCAATTTTCACACAAATCAATTCTTTAACGATCTGAAATATCGTTATAGAGTTTCCATCTGAATACCATTAAAATAATCGATGGACGTTCTTACCAACGAATTTTAAATCAAATCCATAGGACATTTCCTTAATATTAAACCACATATTTTAAATTTCAACAAAATACTCGATATTAGTCCATTCAAAAAAACTTTAGTTTTAATCTCGTGATTCGACGAATATATTTTGATGATATGTTAATAGGTTCTGGAAATGAAACTCAGCACGACAGAATGATGCTAATTGTTAAAAGAGCTAGAAGTTTAATCTTTTGCTTGCGCTGTCCCACCCGTAAGCAAAAAGTTAAATGTAAAGTCCAATTCTAAAAAGTTGCAGTTAACAGTAATGTATCTGTGTCATGCTTTTAATAAATTTGTAATCAAATTAAATGCAGGTCATATAAAGGCGAAATGAAGTATTCATGAGAAAAAATCAGTTACAAAGTAGTATTTTAGGGAGTTTTTCAATCGATAGTTTCGATAGTTTCAAAATCAATACAGAAGTTGCCGGAGTATATTTCTTATATGTTAAGTGACCTCCAAGTTATCTCAACATCAATTAAGTCCAGGGTATTTCTTGATTTCTGAAAAGATTTAACAATTATATTTAGTTCTTATGTTTAGCAATTTTTAGATAAATACTTCTTAAGTGTTAAGGTTTCTAATTTTAATTTGGTTGTCCTTCTAGAAAATGCCTTAAAGTGTTATTAG
Source organism: Amaurobius ferox (assembly GCA_951213105.1). NCBI lineage: Eukaryota > Metazoa > Arthropoda > Arachnida > Araneae > Amaurobiidae > Amaurobius > Amaurobius ferox. The sequence continues at coordinate 128,130,569 of OX578134.1, forward strand.
TTTCTCATATAATAAAGCTTTCTTTTGAATAATAGTTTGGAATGATTTTTTTTAGTCAGTAGTAACCTAATCCGCATAATGTATGTGTTTAAGACTCGTTAAAAAATTTTAAGATGTCTTTTCTTTCAGAAAGTTTTGTGTTTCTTAAAAGAAAACAACTTTTTAACAAAAGGTTAAGAAACTTTTCTTTACAGTTAAAAATATCATATTTTTATAGTAAAGTAAGAATTTACACTGTACAGTAAAATAATTAACATTTAAACTATTAAAAGTTTAGACTCTGCCTATATATTTTACTAACTATACACATTTATTTCAAGGTGTAAACTGTTTTAAACACCAAAGAGAAGGATAACTTGTAAAAAAATATGTTTCGCTATAAACAGCTGCATTTGACAGCTTGATGAATGAACGCTATCAGACATCTAACACTTTTTGCTAAGAATTTTTTAACAGGCACCTAATTAATTAAAATTAATTATAAGCAAACAAATTTGATTGCTATACGTGAATTGTAAGAAATAAAACATTTTTTTCGCAGCATTAAAAATTCTTCTCGACTGTTATTCTATGTATTGGTAGCAGTTAATTATTGATTTATTTAGTAATATTTTAATCATTTCCTTAAATGAATATTCAATGTGGACACATACGATCAAGGTTTCTATATTTTAGGTTATATATATGTTTCAATATATTATAACTCTTAAATGCAGTACATGAATTTACATTTTATACACATGAATCAAATATTTCACCACATAAAGTAAAATTAATGCTAATTAATAATAAAACATATTTTGTCAGATTTGTATTTTTAGAATTAGAATATACCCTTTAATTTTATTGGTTATGTAACAGTTAATACAATCATAAAATTTGACGTAAATGTCTCACCTAATGATTATTTTTATAAAAATGTATATAAACATTGAAAATGTGTTTACATATTATTCTCTTTATAAATCAGCCTATTAAAACGTGTGTTTTTTTACTGTTATAGTCAATATTCATGTCATTGCATTTAACTCTATCTATTATTCACAGTTTATATTCCCAAGGATTGTCGAGATATTAAAAAACACACAGATAAACCTTCCACATAAATGACAATATTCCAAACATTCTATGCATTTTAATACTATATATACTTTTATATGTTGATACTTTTATAACATACAGTATTGTGGCAATTAATTGAGAAATGTCATTTTTTTCGTTTTATCACACGTAAGCTTAGGAAGAAGCACTCCAAATTAGCTCAGAGTTCAAATTGCAGTTATTATCAAAGTAGCAGGTGTTCGTATGCACCTGGTAAGTAGCAGGTGCTCAAATTCCTCCGCCAGGTGGCAGGTGTTCCGCAGTGGTAGTTTCTCAGTTGTTGCGGGGCTCATTAGCGTCATGGATATCAGCGCGGAAACACGTGCTAAAGTGATTGCGCTTAGAGAACACTTCTAAGACGTTCGAGGAAATAGGTAAAATATGTGGAGTGAGTACAGCAAGTGTCGGGAGGATCTGGAAGCGGTTTCAGGAAACACGAAATGCTGGAACCAACCGCTCTGGAAGATGCGACCGAAAAAGATCAACTTCGACTCGTGACGACAAAACTTTACATCGAATGAGTGTTAAAAATCCTCGATTAACCAGTTTTGACCTGTCTAAGACCATGGTGGCAGCTGGTGTTGATATTGCACCTTCAACAGTGCGATACAGGCTGTTAAAACGCAGACGGAGAGCACGTCGACCGTACAAGAAGCAGCTTCTGACGCTTCGCATGAAGAAAAAAAGGTTGGAATGGGCACGGAAATACAAAACATGGACTGGGAGAAAGTTCTCTTTTCTGACGAAACACATTTTGTGGTTCAGGGATTTAGATCTATGTTCGTGAGAAAGAGCCAAGGAGAACCTCTCAATCAAGCATCCGCCCAAAAAGATGTTTTGGGGTTGTTTCAGAGTTTTTTAGGGACAGAATCTCTTGTTCTCGTAGAGGGAATGATGAACAGTGCCAGTTACGAAGTCATATTGACCCGAAAAGTGCTTCCAACCATGGCTAAACTGTGGCCGAACGGAGATTGCGTTTTCCAACAAGACAGCGCGCCATGTCACACTTCGAAGCGAATCAAAAATTTCTGCTCAAAAAAAAAAATTACCGTACTGGATTGGCCCAGGAATTCACCAGACTTGAATCCCATAGAAAATTTGTGGGCTATTGTCAGAAAACGGCTTCACAAATTTGACTGTACGACGATGGACAAGCTAATTTCGGCCGTTATTGACATATGGTTCAGAGACGTTGAAATTAAAACTACATGTGCTAGTCTAGTACATTCCATGCCGAAACGTGTCTGTGATGTTATAAAGTCTCGGGGAGGTCATATCACTTAAGAGTTTTAAATGTATCCATAGAAAACTTGAATAAAACTCAATTTTATAAAAAAAACTGCATTTCTCAATTAATTGCCACAATACTGTAAACTCGATGAGTTGTACGGGCACTTCAGGTTCCACCGATGTTAAGGAGTTAATACGATGTTAGACCTTTAAGGAACACCTGTAGATTCCTATTTGCAACTTTTTAACTGAGAAACGATAACGTAAGAAGAGCTTTTTAAACAAGCAGCAGTTGAGGAATAATTTTAGTTAGAAGTTGTAACATATAACAAAAGGAGTACATAATTTTAAAATTCTTAACTAGTAGAATTTTTTAATATAACGATTTTGACATTTTCGTTAAGTTGGGATGAGAAAATCTTCCCAGAAATGATCGATTTTGCACTCTTTATATAACAGGTACATTTTTATGTTGTTTATAGACGATTTTGTTAAATATGCCAGAATTTGATAAATATCACTGAATATATTACTTTTAAAGTTATTTTTGCATAATTACCAAATATATTGTGTATAAATTTGATAAATATTATGAAATTTTCTACCTTTTTGTTGTTTTAATAAAGTAACTTGGATATTTAAACAAATCGAACCAATGAAATAAAAAAGTAGCCATTAACAAATCGAATCAAATTTTCATCGAAAATATTTTGTGATTTGGCGCTCGGGTTGATGAAATTTTTGCTTTTTGAGTCCTGGGAAAAACGTCTTATCGGACGTAAGCCTATGCTCTATGTACAATGAAATAAGTCCAAAAATGAAAATTAAACTGACGTCCGGGCAGCAGGCACAAGCCTGTGCTCTATGTGCCACTAAACACCTGTTGCACATACAGATAGCTGCGACTTTAGACAGCTAGCAGGGCCGTATTCTGTGATGTTTTTAAGGTCGGGGCGCTAGCAAGGTATGTTCGCGTAGGGGGAGTAGGTCCATGTTTGAATTGCCACGGATCAACTGCTGCACAATTAAACCATATTTGGCGATATATCGCTTGCACTCGGCTAAAAAAAAAGTAGCTAGAGTCATAATTACATAAAATAATCATAAAAAAAAAATGCTTACCTTTATGCACTCGCTCATGAGAAAGAAATGAGATAAAAAAACCTAAAATGGGAACCATTAAGCTGGAAGGGAATTTTACTAACAAAGTAATACTGGTACAGTCATCTACAAGAGAGTAAAATATATAAATAACGTTAAAATAAAGATTATTCTACATGAATGCAGTATTTATCAAATTTACAATCCTAGACTGGCGATTATGCACAATGCCCGATTAATTTAGTACAATTTATCATATTTACCACTTCGAACTGGCGAGTGTGCGTAATCTCGGGTAAATGTGATTAATTCGCATTATATGAAATAAATTTTTCAAACGTGATTATGCATAATAACCGGCGAGTATGCATAATCATCGGAGTTATCACTTTTACCGTAACATATATATAGTCTATGGATGGTAATTTTCCTTTACTTAAATATTCGTCTAAAAGTAAATGAACATGTCATAGATTGCCCCAAGGTTATGGATTGTAATATTTGGTTATATTCTTGTGTGGTAAATCATTTTTATGGCCTTCACATTTATGATATGTACCGTACAGAAAGTACGAGTCACGGAAAAGAAAGTTTCTCAGTGTTTGGTATATATATTTATTTGTCTGATCAGTATTAATATAATACATATCTAGGCCTCTAGGTTCTGAAACTTCTCTGATTTTTAGATTTATATAAAACTTTCTTTTCATGTAATATATTGTAATTTCATTTGTAGAAATAGTGGTTAAATATTTTTTCTGTTTCATCGTTCTTTTTGAATCTCATAACCAGTAGTGTTTATACGATCACTAGAGTTAAAGTATTTTCTCTTTTTCAGTAATGCACTTTTAGTGTTTGCATTACAGAAGAGGAAAAAAGTTCAAAGAAAAAATTATTTCGCTCAATTAAAATACCAAACTAAGACATTATACGACAGAAATACGAGTAATGAAAAATGAATTCTTAATAAGGGATTTATTTGTTACGCAAAGGTCATAATTTATCAAAATGCCTAGCGATATATGTTTTAAGGAGGAAATTATTCAAAGAGAAATAGCATCGCATGTAAGCCAGATGCCTTGCAAACCAGGATAAGCTAAAACGAACAGATTGTACAACACATTCTCAGTTACCAATCGAGTTCTCGCTGCACAGGATGACTGAAGTTAAGGATCGTGTTTTGTAACCCCTACTTTAGTGCCTTAGTAAATGTACATTGAAGTAAGTAACATAGCATTGAAAAGAACATTACTGTGCATAAATATGTGTTAAGCATTATGTAAGCTAAATACATAAATGCTGGACGAACTAAGCAATAGAAAATGTGTGACTAACAAAAGAAATCCCGGCGTATAACCATAATATGTAAATATGAGTATTTTAATGTATGGAATTTACCTTAACGGTTCTTATTCTTAAGTCCAATTACTTGCATAAATTAGAAGATTTTGGAATTAATACTCTGCCATATATGCTTTTAAAACATTTTCTAAATAAATCTCATCAGTGTATAGCATACAAAATCAAGAAATCAAAGAGCTTCTATTAATGTTTCGTATATACATTAAATTTGTTAAAACTATCTATTTTTATACATCCAGACATTTGCTGTACCATAAAATACTCATTTATTTAATGAGACTTCTTTTCATTTTGTGCTTTTGAATCGCAGTAATGACGCCTCCTTCATATTAAAGATCATGTTCAGACGCATATGAAATAAAATTTTCAGTACGCGTTAAGAATTTACTTTTTAATGTCTCTGGGCTTTTAATACCGACGAAAAATCGATGGAATGGTAGAAATGGATTATTTCCAGCTATTAACAAGTAATTTTCACCAAATTACTTTATTTAAAGGTTAGTTAATGTTAAAAGTGTGTTAGTTAATGTTAAAAGTATGATGTCGGAAGAAACATTTATATTAATACTTTCACTTCTTCTTTGCTGGTATATCTGAGTTATAAATTATTAGCAAGTAGAGTGTTTGTTAAACGAAAACTTTAATCAGTAATGCATTTCGTAACTAATGCAATTATTATTTGTATTTAATTTTAATCAAAGCATTTCGTATGTGGATGTTTATATTGCTTATGTATTATGATAATTCTTAAATATTGCTAGGATATAGATTTGGATTCAAATGAAAGTCCAGAATATTTTTCCTATAAATTCTATAATAAATGTATATGAAGACTTAATTAATAACGCTTTAATAAATTACAACAAATTCCCATATTATATTTTATTCTTTGATATTTTCAATTACCTTCAAATACGTTGTCTTAATTAAAACACTTGCTACCATCTATCTAACTTACTTCTCCAAGCGCAGCTCTCAAAAAATTCTGACTGATGTTTAGCGAACTTAATTCCGCTAGCTATTCATAAATTCAAAATGTTCACTTCAATAAAAATGTTTTACAAAATACAGCCAAAAAACTTCAATTTGGCTCCTTTCTGCAAGGGAAGCAAGCGATTTATGTATTGGTCACAGACGAGATTTGCCGAAGATGGCTGGATCCTGACGTTTAATATCCTGATGTCTAATTCCAATAACAAGTTGCTAGTAATTGCAACAAATCTATAAGGGACGTTATTGCGGAAGCAGAAATATTCCCTTTAGACTTTGTTTTTCAGATGCATTTAACTTTGAATGTAATTTCAAAAAGTATGGTTAATTATGAGTTCGGTAATGACTATTACACAAGGCAATGAGACATTTAAATGTTTTTGTTTATTGTTTGAGTGTGAGATATACTGGGCTGTGTTACAAGTTATGTTTTTTAGACGTTTTTAAATGTTTAAAATCATTATAGTCTTAAAAAACTATCAAACTGACAAAGATATACAACGCTTATAAGGTACGTTTTATATATTACCCGCCTTTAAGGGGCGTTTAATACACTGCCAGCCTATAAGGAGTGTTTGGGGAACACCCCTTTGCTCGGATTTTGTGTTTATGAACTTTGCCTTTACGGCTTCGTGTGACCTGAAGGACAAAAATTGGGAGTTGCCACAAAAGCTCGAAAAAATATGTGTCTAATAGCAAGTTTCTTGTTACTATTGCGGATGAGATCGACTATTCATGCGGATACGAACGCATTAAGGCCAACCTGGTCCATGAATGCTTGTATATACACTGAGAGTGTCTTCTATAGAGATATACTAACTAATTGGGCCTCTATTGTTAAGTACCATATATCTCTATTTCTAGCTCTATTGATCCTCTAATCATGGTGCGCATTGTTAGCTATGATCTGTCCTCGTGACATATGACTACCGATCATAAACTAAGCATATACAAATCAATTTTAATCAACTAATTTAAAAACCAGCATTTAGTTTCGGGCACCAAAGCTAGTATTAGATGAATATATTGTAAAGAAATCCAAAATTCAAAACCAATATTTTGAAATATAACATTTTGATCAACTCGCACAAATCATGGTGAAATGAGAAATTTGTAATGTTATAAGTTTACTAAGGTGTATTATTATTTTTACATTATATTCATATATAAACTTATTTTCACATAAGAAAAATGCATACAAATTTGTAACGATGAAAATTGTATATTTTGAAATCGGGATTTAACTATTTAATGTCATTTTTTTTCAAATTCATTAAATTAGTTTGAAAATATTACTTTTGACTCATCAGTTTTCGCACATATCACTTTCATTTAAACATTCAGGTTACAATTTCACATTTAATTTTTTACTTACTGCCCGTTTTCAAAATTAAGAATAATTAAAATGAATGCATTCTTCAATATTTGTATTTCATATTATTTTTGCTACTTTCTAAGTCAATTAAAATATTTCAATAAACTCTTTGATTCTTGCCACAAAGAAGCTGTTCACAAATGTTTAAACTATTATTTTCTGCCTCAAGCTCTTTTGACGTAATGCGCTTAAGGATTTTCTTGCTTTTGATATTTCTTAGGAATCTAATATAAATATTTTACATGTAAATATTTTAATCATTATATTTCACCACTGTTGAACAAAACAAATCGATAATTTTAAAAGATTCAGGGTTTTCCAACTTTGATTTTTCTGCAGAAGCACTTTACATGGTAAATATATAGAGGAAAATAATTTACATTGAATTAGAAATCTGATCCGTGATTTAGTAAATTTATACATTCAAAGCCTACTTGAAAAAAGAATTAAACATGTTTGTTTTGTGTTTAGTTAGTGTATTTTATTGATTTCTACATTTGTATAATTGTGAGATGCAGTTATATTATGAATTGATTTCCAATAAAACCATATGTAACAACAACATGTTTGTCTATTATGAGTGTCTGTTTGTGAGTTTATGAGTTGGATACCTTTCGAAGAAATTGGATGATTGAATTGAAAATTAATACGTTACAAACTTTAAACTTAAAAAATCTGATGTGGGCTGCACATGACTCTCTCTACAGAATCATATCCATTTTGTCTTTCACTGTCCATTAAATTGAGTTTAGGTGCAGAAACTAATACATAAATTTAATTACTACCACTTTATAGTTTTAATAACGCGTTTGAGCTATTTGGCTACTTTGCGCATTTCAGAACGTAGCCAGTTCCTCAAAATTGTATACATCGTGAATATCTATGTTGTGCCTCTTTGTATCCCAATTTTCATTTTTGAGTAAGCTGAACAACTTATTAGTGATATATTTTACTCCCACATAATAAGAAGGATATGTAATACATGGATGTGACTAAATAATAAGGTGGGCCGAATTTTTTTGTTTAAATTATTTTAGTACTATTGCGGAAATGGCCAGTGTGCCACACAATACTGACAATAAATTTCAACGATTTTTATTAATACCTAGCCGGGCCCCTCTGACTTTGAAAAAATCAAAAATCACACGAAAACAGTGCATTGAAAATTAATTTGGAAAAACATACAGAAATTAAATTAAATTAGTACTAGTGCGGAAAATTTTGTCAGTGTGTCACACAATACTGACAAAAAAAATCAATGATCTACCTCAATACCTAGCCGAGCCCCTCTGGCCTTGAAAACATCGAAAATCACACAAAAACAGTGTTTGGAACTCATGCATGTCCGAAGAGCGTCGTTGGATGGCGTTACTAGTACGTTTGGCATTCCGCCAGAAAACGATTGCAAATAGGGGTGTTCTTTCTCTCGTCTCAATTGCTTTTATTTTTATGTAAAACGCACATTGTGGATCTGATTAGTAATTCAGGTTTCTGAAATCCTTTAACAAAATGCCAAAGGCAACTGTGAAAGCTCGGAGTCCTACAAATTGTGCCATATTTCATTTCACGAATGATATATATTCTGAAGAATCTGTAATGCTCCCAACGTTTGAAGATCTGATTAAATGCCATCATAGTGTCCGGCTGCAGCTAAAAGGAAATGGAAGTAAATAGCTTCCAGAAAGACAAGTAGCGGACGTAGTTGCCAAGAATGTTGTAAGTGTCTGGAAACGTGCTTCCCTTCCTACTCTCTCAGTAATTCGCGTTGTTGTTATGGTTATTGAATATAATAAGAAATACCAGAAAGTTGTGAAAGCTATGAGGAGTAGAAATAGGTCGTTTCTAAAAGCAAAACTAAATAAGTTTAAAGCTGATGCTGGGAAATTGTTTGATTTTTGTTCATGCAAATACCCTGCGATAATTTCATGCAGTTGTGAGAAAACACCCCGTGTATCTCAGAAAGAATGGCATTTTTTAAATGACCAGAGGTCTAAAAGAAAGATGGCAATTGGAAAGGTAGACCAGGCAACAACAAAACAATTGCATAGACGGGAGGAAAGGAAAATGAAAGAAAATATGTGTCTTGTTGCGCCAGAAAATGTTGCAGAAAGTGCAAGTGGATTTCAGAGCGGTAGAACTCAAATTACAGAGGACTATTTAGCCAAAGAAAATAGCCTATCAGGTGAGAGTAAGGATGAACACGATATGGATGTCATGAGGATTTATCAATTGGAAAAAGAGACAGAACTGGAGCAACGTAGCACACCAAAACAAATGAGATTGCCCCTGAAAAACACCGCTAAAGCTGCAGACTTAATGGGTGTAATAGAACTGTGTCGAAAATTGCAACAGCTGTTCTGATGGACTTCAAACTTGTATCGGAAGACATCTCCACTAACATAATTGACAAAAATAAGATTCGAAGAGAAATAGGAAAGAATAGAAGACAATTACAAGAAATGGAGTTCAGTGCCACAAAGTCAATTAAGGGCCTATAGTTTGATGGTCGCAAATACAAAACTCTTATGCAAGTTACAAAACGTCGATCAGTGAAACACAAGAAGCACATAGCTATGATAAAACAGCTATGATAAAACAGCTATGATAAAACAGCCAGATACCTTGATCACGTGCCGCTAAATCCACCAGAAAAAGCACTCGATATAACAAAAGGAGTCCTCTCTTTTATGGAGGAACACAATATTGATCTTGAAAGCTTAACAGTTACTGGGTGTGATGGAACGAATGTAAATACAAGGTGGAAGGGCGGTGCAATACAAATGATTGAAAAGCATGTTGGAAAACCTCTTCAGTGGATAATATGCTTGCTACATTGCAATGAATTACCTTTGAGACGCCTTTTGTAAAAATTTGATGGGCACACCAAAGGCTTGTAATCCCATTCTGGGCCTGTTGGTTTACTTCTGAATGATTGAGAAAAAAAACCAGTAGTTAAATTTCAGCCAATTGATACCGTGTTGCCTGATGTAGATCCGAAAATACTAAACACTGATCAGCAGTATCTGTATTGCATTTGCTGTGCTATCAGAGAGGGCCATTACCCGGTTAGTCAGGCAAATAAAAGCCCAGGGAAACTCAGTCATTCCAGGTGGCTGAGGATCGGCAACAGGGTTTTGAGGCTCTACATTGCCACCGTCAACCCATCAGGAAATCTATGCACAATAGCAAATTTCGTGATGAAGGTTTATGCTCCAATGTGGTTTCATATAAAGATGAACCCGTTATGCCAGCATGGCGCCAGGCATCTACGGAAAATAATAACACTTTAAAGGGATTTCCCAGATGAGGTCAAAGACGGGATTTACAAAGTAATTGCGGGGAACGCTTATTTTGCGCATCCTGAAAACCTTCTGATGGCAATGGTTACGGATCCTCGAAATTCCATAAGAGAATTGGGAATCAGGAGAATTATAAATGCAAGAAAATGAGAAAGTCCGCCAATTCAGATTGCCCACTTTAAATTTTCGTGCAACTGACTACATTGACTTTATCAATTAGGGAAAATTTTGTGTCACCGAAACACCTTTCAATGGTATGGTCAAATGAAGAACTTTATCAAATGCTGAAACAAAAAGAAGTGGCAAAGTTAAATATTGAAAATTTCCCGTGTCATACACAAGCCGTCGAAAGATGTATTAAAGTGCTCACGGTAGGAAGCAGCGGTTAAAGTTTGTGGAAAAACGGCACGAGATGGCTACATCCGATCAAAATTAAAAGAAAGGAAAGACTTGTCATTATTTTACTGCAAGGATCAATACTATTCAACAACTAAGTGATTTTTTCTGTGTCAAACTATATCTTGGATTGCAGTCGTTTGGAAGTAGGGTAAATAATTCATCCGCTATGCCATATCAGCCTCATACGCTATATCCTCTTATCAATAATTATCTTTAGTCAAACAATTTAAGTTTTGTGCCATTTTTCATTTTTTCTTGGCCAGAGAAGCTGGGCTACATTGCATATTAATGTAGATCACTAAATTTATTTGTCAGTTGTATCAGATTTATTAGATAACTTTTCTGTACTAGTGCTAATTTAATTTACATTTCTGTTTTGTTTTTCTAAATATAGTTTCAAGACACTGTTTTGTGTGATTTTCGATTTTCTCAAGGCCAAAGGGGCCTGGTTAGATATTGATGTAGATCATTGATTTTTTTGTCAGTATTGTGTGATACACTGGCCAATTTTCCCGCACTAGTACTAATTTAATTTAATTTTTATTTGCTTTTCTAAATTAATTTTCAATACAGCGTTTTTGTGTGATTTTTTATTTTTTCAGGGCCAGAGAGGCCCGGCAAGATATTAATAAAAATCGTTGAAATTTCTTGCCAGTATTGTGTGACACATTGGCTAAGTTTTCCGCAATAGTACTAAAATAAGTTTAAAAAAATATATTTTTTCGATCCACTCTACAAATAATGAATAAAATGTATAATATCTTTAAAATATTTTAATAGATAAATAGGGCATAATTTCTATATATAGTGGATATAAGTGCTTTCTTCTAGTAGTATGATATGGGGTGAATAGATTATCAGGATCCAATAAAGCAGAGAATATTCTCGTATAAATTTTGTTAAGAATATGCTTAATATTTAGCACATCTATTTGCAACACAAAAATAGATTCTTTTTCAATATGAGGAATATTGGAGTTTTATTTAGAAAACAAAAATGTGGCCATTCTAACAACAGTTACTAATTCCTTATAGATATTTTTTTAGGAAACTGCAATTTTTGCTCCCAAAAGTATAAGAAAACTGTGAAAAAGAAACACGTGCTATGTGTTGTAGTGTGATAAGATTGCCAAACAGTATGTGGCCCTTCCTGAAGTCAGTGCTTTAACTACTGAGGTTTAGGTTGGTTTGGAAGAAATTGAAATTTTTTTTTATCTTTCCAATGTAAAACTGTTCATAAATGATTCAAATATTATTTGGCATTCAAGGTTCTGGACATAGTATGTGCTTAAAGTGCTTTGTTGGAATCCAATGTATATACAAACATTTTATTCATCACCAGTTATCATTTGTTGAACAAAAAAAATAATTTTATTAATACTGGACTTTTAAATTCTTATTTTCTAGAATTTTTTAGGATAAAAATTTGTAAACAAATTTAGACAACATTTTCTAATCCTTCATCCTCACCATATTTAAAAAATCATCATATGTCTTGATTTCTCTACTATAGTGCAAATGGAAGAAACATTTAATTTTTTTTTAATATTTCGTGAAAACCTGCATACATATTTATAAGTAACTAATTAAAAGGTGCCATAACATAAATAGTCATTTATTTAACGAGTAAACATTTTTTTATTCATTTGGAATCCAGTAATGATGCATCTTTCATATTAAAGAGTATGTTATGGTACTTATAATGCAAAAGTTGTCAGCATACGTTTAGAATTGATACTTAATGTCTCCAATGCCCTTAATACTGAAATAAAATGTCAGTCAAATTGTAGAAATATATATTTTTGACAGCAAGCAAGCAGTTTATACTAACATTTCTTATCATTTAGAACATTTGATTTTACTAGTTGTCAGTATATTATTAAAGGAACATTAAAGGAAGAAGTTAAATTTCGTTCTCATACGGAAGTAAGTTTTATTGCATTTCGAGGATAAAATGGCTTAATCGTTGACTTAATCGCTTTTACAAATATACAATTATGACCATATGTGAGTTTTGTGTTAAATGCAATTATTATTTTTCAATTTGCAACAGGATAGGTATATTTATGCTATTTATAAGTTTATTTAATTGTTTAATATTACACTTGATGTAAATTAATATGAAATAGAAACATTATTGCTTATATGCACTACCAGACACATGAACTGCAACACAATGAAAAAGCGAACAGAGTGTAGTGATAAAGAGCACACAGACTGAGATAGCATATATAAATAACTAATATTAATTCCAGAAGGATATTTCAATACTATAAAGGCATAGCCAGTGTGATCAGTAGGCAATTGGACTACCTCCTTGATGCGATACAAACAGCAACCCTTCAAGGAACAGATGCAATGAACGTGCGGATAGTTTTCTGAGGGATGGATGAGCATATGCCTTCAACAATCCTCCGCAGGTCGTCCTCTGTTTGAGGTTGGGCAGGGTAGTCAAACGACGGTCAGCCACGTCCCATACATGTTCGATGGACGAAAGATCTGGAAACAGCGGAGGCCTACGAAGCAAATGGATGCCTTGCAAGACTTGTCTGCTGATGGTTTCAGTATTCGGTCGCGCGTTATCTTGCTGTAAAACAGTATTTTGCTACCGCTGAAGGTTGGGAAGTGCAACCGGCCGCAGCACCTCATCCATATATCGTCGTGTTGTCATTGTGCCTCTGATACGAACAAGAGGTGACCGGCTATCGAATCCGATGGCACCCAAAACCATGATGCCACGTTGTCGAACAATATGGCGTTCAACTATCTCAGCAGGACTGGATATGTTTCCATGTCACCTCCAGACTTACACACGGCGACTGTCATTCTGCAAAGAGAACAAATATTCGCCGCTGAATATTACCCTATCCCATTCAGTCGTCCAAAAGGCTCGGTCAGACACAATTGTAATCTCTCCCGTCGGTGTCTTGTCGTCAATATCAGTCTTCGTAAAGGACGGTTTGAGTGCAAGCCGCGTTCGGCCTATCGTTGAAAAACTGTTCTTGCTGATATTTTAACATCCAATGTACTTGCAAATTCTGTAGAATGCCGTCATTTGTGGGGCTGCCACTGCATGTCTTCGAAAAGTGTTGATCAGCGCGTGCTGACGTACGTCTGGATGGACCTTTACCACTGTGACGATTCACATGCCCTTCTTCAATGCATCTTCTCTAAATCCTTTGCACAGTGGACGCATCAACGGATGTTTTACCGGCAATACGCCGATACTACCACCCAGTCGAGAGTAGATATAAAATAAATCCCCTCGCACAATCATCCAAATGCTGAAACGGACTTCGGCATCATCAACCAGGTATTTCCTCAACAATACGCGTCTTCTGAAATGAAAAACAGCTTGGAAAATGGGTTTCCGTATGCGATAGACAGTAACATCTGTTAACTCATATGCCGTGTCCATCCCTTTAAAGACCTACTTGAATTTCAGAACATTTGCATATATTGGCCAGCTACGTTTGTCTCGTAATTTGCAAAATTATACGGCCAAAGCTTCATGGTGTTGCATTTTCTATGTTGATAGTGTAAATTTAAATGTGATACACATTTTCTTTTATAACTTTTATCTTATCTACAGCTATTAATTATCTACAGCTGTCATTCCCGTATGTAGAAAAACAGTTATTTACTGTAAATTCACTGAATTATGTAAAGTCATATCTCATGTGCATTCCTTATTACAATATTTTTATAAAGACAAATTTGTAATGGCATTAAGAAAGCTAAATATATTACTTTCCTTATATACATAATGTATAAGGAAAGTATTGTGACGGGGTCGAAAATTCGAATTCGAGTTTTCGACGGGAGAGCACGTTTCAAGCATCCCTGATCACGAATCAAACATTTTTGAAGTGATGTCTGTGTGTGTGTGTGTGTGAAAGTATGTGTGTGTGTGTGTGTGTGTCAGTGAGTCTGTGGAGACGATAACTGACGAACGAATGGACCGATTCGAACCAAATTTGGTACAAAAATCACAATCCGTAAACACTGGAAGCCTATTGCTTTTATATTCAATCGAATGTTAAGAACCCCCCCCAAATTTTCGAATGAAATTTTGAAAAAATCGTCAAAAAATCAAAACCACTAATAAAGTTACGCAAATAGACATTTCTTATGTAATTTTTCATTAGAAAACGATTGACATAAATTTTAGAACGCTAACATGAACCGTTCTTGAGATATTGTTCATTTTTTTTAAAAAAATTATCAAAAAGTCATATAAAAAAAAATTCCTTTTGAGAAACATGTTCACTTTTCATATGTAATACCATGCGATAAATTGGGTTACATCATTCTCGTGGAACTAGCTCATTCCATTCATGAAAAAATATACTTTTAGTAATACTTTTGTGTTTGAACGCCAATAGTCATTTATCTGCTGTAAGAATAACTTATTTCTTAGTGCATAACGCTTGGCGAGATTTTGGCGACGAATTTGGCGGAATGTCGCCAACTTGGCGACTTTTTGAAATGTTGGCAAATTAACGAAAATCTCGCCAAATAGATAAAAATGACGACTAATTGTCGAAAATTTAATATCTTGGAAAGAATATTAGTATCTACTATAAGAAACACCTACTTTTTTTTACTGTAAAAGTAGTAAATTAATTACATTATATAAGGAAAGTCATGTGTTGCCCACATCAGATTTTTTTATGACTGTGGTAAACTCTCATAAGACAATATTGAGTGCTTTGAGACTGAACCTTATTTTATTCAACGGCTTGATGCTCGCGTATCCTACTATTGCGTCAAGATCAAAATCTTACTCTGTTAAATTGATGATTTCGCCAACTCCATACCACTCTCATAGCTTCTTAAAATCTTTGCTAATGTTCCATAACAATTCAAGCATTCTCATTGAGTTCAATAATTGTATTCATAGAAGTTAAAAAATTATAAGATTGCCATCAGTTTTTGTAAATTAGTCGCTTATGCTTTACTGTGATGTAGTTTTGGGTATTAATATAAATGTATAAAATAATAGTAGCCAGTTCTTAGCGATGAATCATGAAAATGTCAATGATATATTTTCTTTGAAAAAGGAGTAAAATAATTTTTAAAAATTCTAGAGCTTGAGATATTAGATATTTACTGAAAATTTAAGAAAGACAACCATATATCAAAATTTATTTATACATTTCAAAATAAGGTATGTATTTAAAAAATAGTAATATTGAATTTTCGATCTCGAATACATAATAATGCGCAAATACGCTTCATTTAAAATTGAGTATATGCAATTAAAAAATTAATAAATTGAATTGATAAAATTGATTTAGAAAATTGTGCCTTCTCAAAATTAAAAGCTACGTTTATTGTGACTAGGTCGACTTGATCCATTGCTCTTTTCTATAATACTGATAAATGAGAATATTATTATATAAGTACCATATACAAGTATTTTTATACTACGTATATACAGAGATTAATGCTAGGCATTTTAAACGTTATATGATGTCGTTCGGTGATAAGACAATTATATGGGTGGAAGAAAAATGAAGATATGTGGGCCAAATGATAAGAAAACCAGGGAGATGGTGTAACAGCATAAGGTAGATAACTGTGAAAAGAGTGGAGAATTGTAAATTAAAGAAAGGTTTCGTTTATTCGAGGAATAAATGCGTGAGGTTTCTCGCATTGAACAGTTCATTGTTTAACTGCAACGAAATAAAATATTTACTCGTCCTGAGACAGAAATGACTGGTGGAACAAATGCCATTCCAGTATGTAGAATAACAGTAATTTACTGTAAATTCACTGAATTATGTAAAGTCATATGTCATCTGCATTAGATATTTTTTGTTATACCAGTTTTAGTAGTATAAATTAACGTAACTAGCAAGTGTTTTTGGAATATTCAGAATATTAGATCTAGGTATTTAAATAATTTCTCTTTATTTATATCCACCGGGCGAAAAAATGAACTGACACAAATATTTTATATTTGCTGAATAATTACATCATGAAAATGTTCTTAAAAATCATATTTTCATTTCGAAAGTTAGCATTCTTTGTAAAGCGGAAGAAAACTACATTAGCTAATGAAAGTAAACTTGCTATAGAGTTTGATGGTAAACTATTTAATAATAAAAACTTTTCTAGAACTCTTGACTTTAGTAATTCACAGTAAGGAAAGTCAATGAATATCTTCAGCATCCATTGTGTTTTGCTAAACGCGCAGTTCAATGTTTCAAAGAAAACAATCGAACTGGAGAAACATTATGAGCTCGGTTTTCTCTCCAATTCACAATTGTATACTGCTTGTTTTCAACGTATCGGAGAAAAATGCTCAATGGAAACGTGCTTCCCTTCCTACTCTCTCAGTAATTCGCGTTGTTGTTATGGTTATTGAATATAATAAGAAATACCAGAAAGTTGTGAAAGCTATGAGGAGTAGAAATAGGTCGTTTCTAAAAGCAAAACTAAATAAGTTTAAAGCTGATGCTGGGAAATTGTTTGATTTTTGTTCATGCAAATGCCCTGCGATAATTTCATGCAGTTGTGAGAAAACACCCCTTGTATCTCAGAAAGAATGGCATTTTTTAAATGACCAGAGGTCTAAAAGAAAGATGGCAATTGGAAAGGTAGACCAGGCAACAACAAAACAATTGCATAGACGGGAGGAAAGGAAAATGAAAGAAAATATGTGTCTTGTTGCGCCAGAAAATGTTGCAGAAAGTGCAAGTGGATTTCAGAGCGGTAGAACTCAAATTACAGAGGACTATTTAGCCAAAGAAAATAGCCTATCAGGTGAGAGTAAGGATGAACACGATATGGATGTCATGAGGATTTATCAATTGGAAAAAGAGACAGAACTGGAGCAACGTAGCACACCAAAACAAATGAGATTGCCCCTGAAAAACACCGCTAAAGCTGCAGACTTAATGGGTGTAATAGAACTGTGTCGAAAATTGCAACAGCTGTTCTGATGGACTTCAAACTTGTATCGGAAGACATCTCCACTAACATGATTGACAAAAATTAGCTTCGAAGAGAAATAGGAAATAATAGAAGACAATTACAAGAAATGGAGTTCAGTGCCACAAAGTCAATTAAGGGCCTATAGTTTGATGGCCGCAAAGACAAAACTCTTATGCAAGTTACAAAACGTCGATCAGTGAAACACAAGAAGCACATAGCTATGATAAAACAGCCAGAAGAGCAATACCTTGGTTACGTGCCGCTAAATCCACCAGAAAAAGCACTCGATATAACAAAAGGAGTCCTCTCTTTCATGGAGGAACACAATATTGATCTTGAAAGCTTAACAGTTACTGGGTGTGATGGAACGAATGTAAATACAAGGTGGAAGGGCGGTGCAATACAAATGATTGAAAAGCATGTTGGAAAACCTCTTCAGTGGATAATATGCTTGTACATTGCAATGAATTACCTTTGAGACACCTTTTGTAAAAATTTGATGGGCACACCAAAGGCTTGTTATCCCATTCTGGGCCTGTTGGTTTACTTCTGAATGATTGAGAAACAAAACCAGTAGTTGAATTTCAGCCAATTGATACCGTGTTGCCTGATATAGATCCGAAAATACTAAACACTGATCAGCAGTATCTGTATTGCATTTGTTGTGCTATCAGAGAGGGCCATTGCCCGGTTAGTCAGGCAAATAAAAGCCCAGGGAAACTCAGTCATTCCAGGTGGCTGAGGATCGGCAACAGGGTTTTGAGGCTCTACATTGCCACCGTCAACCCATCAGAAAATCTATGCACAATAGCAAATTTCGTGATGAAGGTTTATGCTCCAATGTGGTTTCATATAAAGATGAACCCGTTATGCCAGCATGGCGCCAGGCATCTATGGAAAGTGATAACACTTTCAAGGCATTTCCCAGATGAGGTCAAAGACGGGATTTACAAAGTAATTGCGGGGAATGCTTATTTTGCGCATCCTGAAAACCTTCTGATGGCAATGGTTACGGATCCTCAAAATTCCATAAGAGAATTGGAAATCAGGAGAATTATAAATGCAAGAAAATGAGAAAGTCCGCCAATTCAGATTGCCCACTTTAAATTTCCATGCAACTGACTACATTGACTTTATCAATTAGGGAAAATTTTGTGTCACCGAAACACCTCTCAATGGTATGGTCAAATGAAGAACTTTATCAAATGCTGAAACAAAAAGAAGTGGCAAAGTTAAATATTGAAAATTTCCCTTGTCATACACAAGCCGTTGAAAGATGTATTAAAGTGCTCACGGAAGCAGCGGTTAAAGTTTGTGGAAAAACGGCACGAGATGTCTACATCCGATCAAAATTAAAAGAAAGGAAAGACTTGCCATTATTTTACTGCAAGGATCAATACTATTCAACAACTAAGTGATTTTTTCTGTGTCAAACTATATCTTGGATTGCAGTCGTTTGGAAGTAGGGTAAATCATTCATCCGCTATGATATATCAGCCTCATACGTTATATCTTCTTATCAATAATTATCTTTAGTCAAACAATTTAAGTTTTATGCCATTTTTCATTTTTTCTTGGCCAGAGAAGCTGGGCTACATTGCATATTAATGTAGATCACTAAATTTATTTGTCAGTTGTATCAGATTTATTAGCCAAATGTTCTGTACTAGTGTTAATTTAATTTACATTTCTGTTTTGTTTTTCTAAATATCGTTTCAAAACACTGTTTTTGTGTGATTTTCGATTTTTTTAGGCCAAAGGGGCCTGGCTAGATATTGATGTAGATCATTGATTTTTTTGTCAGTATTGTGTGATACACTGGCCAATTTTCCCGCAATAGTACTAATTTAATTTAATTTTTATTTGCTCTTCTAAATTAATTTTCAATGCAGCGTTTTTGTCTGATTTTTGATTTTTTCAGGGCCAGAGAGGCCCGGCAAGATATTAATAAAAATCGTTGAAATTTCTTGGCAGTATTGTGTGACACATTGGCCAAGTTTTCCGCACTAGTACTAAAATAATTTAAAAAAAAAATATTTTTTCGATCCACTCTACAAATAATGAATAAAATGTATAATATCTTTAAAATATTTTAATAGATAAATAGGGCATAGTTTCTATATATAGTGGATATAAGTGCTTTCTTCTAGTAGTATGATATGGGGTGAATTGGTTATAAGGGTCCAATAAAGCAGAGAACATTCTTGTATAAATTTTGTTGAGAATATGTTTAATATTTAGCACATCTATTTGCAGCACGAAAATAGATTCTTTTTCAGTATGAGGAATATTGGAGTTTTATTTAGAAAAGAAAAATGTGGCCATTCTAACAACAGTTACTAACTCCTTATAGATATTTTTTTAGGAAACTGCAATTTCTGCTCCCAAAAGTATAAGAAAACTGTGAAAAAGAAACACGTGCTATGTGTTATAGTGCGATAAGATTGCCAAACAGTATGTGGCCCTTCCTGAAGTCAGTGCTTTAACTAGTGAGGTTTAGGTTGGTTTGGGAGAAATTGAAACATTTTTTATCTTTCCAATGTAAAACTGTTCATAAATGATTCAAATATTATTTGGCATTCAAGGTTCTGGACATAGTATGTGCTTAGAGTGCTTTGTTGGAATCCAATATATATACAAACATTTTATTCATCACCAGTTATCATTTGTTGAACAAGAAAAATAATTTTATTAATACTGGGCTTTTAAATTCTTATTTACTAGAATTTTTTGGATAAAAATGTGTAAACAAATTTAGACAACATTTTCTAATCCTTCATCCTCACCATATTTAAAAAATCATCATATGTTCTGATTTCTCTACTATAGTGCAAATGGAAGTAACATTTAATTTTTTTTTAATATTTCGTGAAAACCTGCATACATATTTATTATAAGTACCTAATTAAAAGGTGCCATAACGTAAATAGTCATTTATTTAACGAGTAAACTTTTTTTTATTCATTTGGAATCCAGTAATGATGCATCTTTCATATTAAAGTGTATGTTATGGTACTTATAATGCAAAAGTTGTCAGCATACGTTTAGAATTGATATTTAATGTCTCCAATGCCCTTAATACTGAAATAAAAAGTCTGTCAAATTGTAGAAATATATATTTTTGACAGCAAGCAAGCAGTTTATACCAACATTTCTTATCATTTAGGACATTTGATGTTACTAGTTGTCAGTATATTATTAAAGGAACATTAAGGGAAGAAGTTAATTTTCGTTCTCATACTTATGTAATTTTTATTGCATTTCGAGGATAAAATGGCTTAATCGTTGACTTAATCGCTTTTACAAATATACAATTATGACCATAAATGAGTTTTGTGTTAAATGCAATTATTATTTTTCAATTTGCAACAGACTAGATATATTTATGCTATTTATAAGTTTATTTAATTGTTTAATATTGCACTTGATGTAAATTAATATGAAATAGAAACATTATTGCTTATATGCACTACCAGACACATGAACTGCAACACAATGAAAAAGCGAAGAGAGTGTAGTGATAAAGAACACACAGACTGAGATAGCATATATAAATAACTGATATTAATTCCAGAAGGAAATTTCAATACTGTAAAGGCATAACCAGTGTGATCAGTAGGCAATTGGACTACCTCCTTGATGCGATACAAACAGCAACCCTTCAAGGAACAGATGCAATGAGCGTGCGGATAGTTTTCTGAGGGATGGATGAGCATATGCCTTCAACAATCCTCCGCAGGTCGTCCTCTGTTTGAGGTTGGGCAGGGTAGTCAAACGACGGTCAGCCACGTCCCATGCATGTTCGATGGACGAAAGATCTGGAAACAGCGGAGGCTTACGAAGCAAATGGATGCCTTGCAAGACTTGTCTGCTGATGGTTTCAGTATTCGGTCGCGCGTTATCTTGCTGTAAAACAGTATTTTGCTACCTCTGAAGGTTGGAAAGTGCAACCGGCCGCAGCACCTCATCCATATATCGTCGTGTCGTCATTGTGCCTCTGATACGAACAAGAGCTAACCGGCTATCGAATCCGATGGCACCCAAAACCATGATGCCACGTTGTCGAACAATATGGCGTTCAACTATCTCAGCAGGACTGGATATGTTTCCATGTCACCTCCAGACTCACACACGGCGACTGTCATTCTACAAAGAGAGCAAAGATTCGCCGCTGAATATTACCCTATCCCATTCAGTCGTCCAAGAGGCTCGGTCAGACACAATTGTAATCTCTCCCGTCGGTGTTTTGTCGTCAATATCAGTCTTCGTAAAGGACGGTTTGAGTGCAAGCCGCTTTCGACCTATCGTTGAAAAACTGTTCTTGATGATATTTTAACATCCAATGTACCTTGCAAATTCTGTAGAATGTCGTCATTTGTGGGGCTGCCATTGCATGCTTTCGAAAAGCGTCGATCAGCGCGTGCTGGCGTACGTCTGGATGGACCTTTACCACTGTGACGATTCACATGCTCTTTTTCAATGCATCTTCTCTAAATCCTTTTCACAGTGGACGCATCTACGGATGTTTTACCGGCAATACGCCGATACTACCACCCAGTCGAGAGTAGGTCTAAAATAAATCCCCTCGCACAATCATCCAAATGCTGAAACGGACTTCGGCATCATCAACCAGGCATTTCTTCAACAACACGCGTCTTCTGAAATGAAAAACAGCTTGGAAAATGGGTTTCCGTATGCGATAGACAGTAACATCTGTTAACTCATATGTCGTGTCCATCCCTTTTAAGACCTACTTGAATTTCAGAACATTTGCATATATTGGCCAGCTACGTTTGTCTCGTAATTTGCAAAATTATACGGACAAAGCTTCATGGTGTTGCATTTTCTATGTTGATAGTGTAAATTTAAATGTGATACACTTTTTCTTTTATAACTTTTATCCTATCTACAACTGTCATTCCAGTATGTAGAAATACAGTTATTTACTGTAAATTCACTGAATTATGTAAAGTCATATCTCATGTGCATTCTTTATTACAATATTTTTATAAAGGCAAATTTGTAATGGCATTAAGAAAGCTAAATATATTTTATGACTGTAGTAAACTCGTATAAGACAATATTTAGTGCTTTGAGACTGAACCTTATTTTACTCAACGGCTTGATGCTCGCGTATCCTACTATTGCGTCAAGATCAAAATCTTACTCTGTTAAATTGATGATTTCGTCAACTCCATACCACTCTCATGGCTTCTTAAAATCTTTGCTAATGTTCCATAACAATTCAAGCATTCTCATTGAGTTCAATAATTGTATTCATAGAAGTTCAAAAATTACAAGTTTTCCATCAGTTTATGTAAATTAGTCGCTTATGCTTTACTGTGATGCAGTTATGAGTATTAATATAAATGTATAAAATAATAGTAGCTAGTTGTTAGCGATGAATCATGAAAATATCAATGATATATTTTCTTTAAAAAAGGAGTGAAATAATTTTTAAAAATTCTAGAGCTTGAGATACTAGATATTTACTGAAAATTTAAGAAATACAACCATATATCAAAATTTATTTGTACATTTCAAAATAAGGTATGTATTTAAAAAATAGTAATATTGAATTTTCGATCTCGAATACATAATAATGCGCAAATACGCTTCATTTAAAATTGAGTATATACAATTAAAAAATTAATAAATTGAATTGATAAAATTGACTTAGAAAATTGTGCCTTCTCAAAATTAAAAGCTACGTTTATTGTGACTAGGTCGACTTGATCCATTGCTCTTTTCTATAATACTGATAAATGAGAATAT
The DNA here is from genome assembly GCA_951213105.1 of Amaurobius ferox. NCBI lineage: Eukaryota > Metazoa > Arthropoda > Arachnida > Araneae > Amaurobiidae > Amaurobius > Amaurobius ferox. Next base: position 128,154,142 of record OX578134.1, read on the forward strand.
TATTATATAAGTACCATATACAAGTATTTTTATACTACGTATATACAGAGATTAATGCTAGGCATTTTAAACGTTATATGATGTCGTTCGGTGATAAGAAAATTATATGGGTGGAAGAAAAATGAAGATATGTGGGCCAAATGATAAGAAAACCAGGGAGATGGTGTAACAGCATAAGGTAGATAACTGTTAAAAGAGTGGAAAATCGTAAATTAAAGAAAGGTTTTGTTTATTCGTGGAATAAATGCGTGAGTTTTCTCGCATTGTACAGTTCATTGTTTAACTACAACGAAATAAAATATTTACTCGTCCTGAGACAGAAATGACTGGTGGAACAAATGTCATTCCAGTATGTAGAATAACAATAATTTACTGTAAATTCACTGAATTATGTAAAGTCATATGTCATCTGCATTGGATATATTTTATTATACCAGTTTTAGTAGTATAAATTAACGTAACTAGCAAGTGTTTTTGGAATATTCTGAATATTAGATCTAGGTATTTAAATAATTTCTGTTTATTTATATCCACCGGGCGAAAAAATGAACTGACACAAATATTTTATATTTGCTGAATAATTACATCATGAAAATGTTCTTTAAAATCATATGTTCATTTCGAAAGTTAGCATTCTTTGTAAAGCGGAAGAAAACTACATTAGCTAATGAAAGTAAACTTGTTATAGAGATCGGTGGTAAACTATTTAATAATAAAAACTTTTCTAGAACTCTTGACTTTAGTAATTCACAGTAAGGAAAGTCAATGAATATCTTCAGCATCCATTGGGTTTTGCTAAACGCGCAGTTCAATGTTTCAAAGAAAACAATCGAACTGGAGAAACATTAAGAGCTCGGTTTTCTCTCCAATCTACAATTGTATACTGCTTGTTTTCAACGTATCGGAGAAAAATGCTCAATTTTCTTCCGAAAATGTTTGTTGTTTAAAGTTGCACCATTTCGTGTTTCATTTTACACTGGAAACAAAAGTCGTAACAAAAAGAAAATGGTTTCTTTTCTTCTTGAATATTTTCCCCCTAAAGAAATACATTGTTTTTGGTGTTCAATTTCAGACTTAAAATATTATAACTGTTTAGAAAATTTACTGTTTAGAATATATTTGCAGCTTCAGAGTTTTCAATTAATAAGTAATTTCATTTTCAAAGATATGTCCGGACCAATTTATTTAACCATGAACATTTAAGTAGTTTTTGATTTTTGGACACATCCAAACAGCTTATACTATATTTCAACAATGTGCCCTTCATGGTAAAAGTGCAAAATTATACTATAATTTCCTGTATATCAGATATTTTAATTAATTCATTTAAATACAAATTTTCAGAAAATATTAAATTTTTGTGTCAGTTCATCATGAAAACATTCTTTAAAATCATATGTTCATTTCAAAATACAATGTTAAATCCCTGTGTATAACGGACGAAAAACTACATTAGCTAATGGATGTAAACTTGTTACGAGTTTAAGGGTAAACTATTTAATAATAAAACCTTTTTCTAAAACTCTTAACTCTAGTAAAGTACAGTAAGGAAAGTCAATGAATATCTTTAGCATTCTGTTCTTTTTCTGAACTCACAGTTCAATGTTTCAAAGAAGACAATCGCACTAGAGAAACATTAAGAGCTCGGTTTTCTCTCCAATTCACAACTGTATACTGCTTGTTTTCAACGTATCGGAGAAAAATACTCAATTTTCTTTCGAAAATGTTTGTTGTTCAGAGGTAAACTATTTTGTGTTTCATTTTACACTGGAAACAAATGTCGTTACAAAACGAAATTGGTTTCTAAACATTATTTGAACATTTTTTTTGGTGTTCAATTTTTGCTTTAAAGTACAATAACAGTTTAGAAAATGTACTATTTAAAATATATTTGAAGCTTTATAATAATCAGTAAAAAGGTAAATTTATTTGCACAATTATTTCCGAACCAATTTATTCATTCATAAACATTTAAATGGTATTTGATTCTTGGACACATCCAAACAGCTTAAACTACATTTCAACTATAAACCATAATGATGGAATTGCAAAATTACACTGTAATTTCTTGTACATCAGATATTTTAATTATACTATTTTGTCTATCTTATAAATTACTCTACACTATTATTATGTTTAAAACTAAAATGTTTATAAAAATTCTTAAAATTGAATCAAAATAAAGTTTTAAATGGTCATTCAACGAATATGATATTTTAAATGGTCATGTATTAACTTAGCATTTTTCAATAAATGAAAATTTCTTCAAACGATTTCTAATAATATAATGTTTATTGGAGCATACGCAATTTCATGTTGACTTAGAACATTTTTATATAGGGAGAACGTGATGAAAAGCTCATCTTAAGTCGACTCAAAATGCTCTTTTCCAAAATATGTTTCCTCACATTTCAATAACAATGTTTTAAAAAAAATCTATTTACAAATATCTATAATTAACTAATTTTAATCCCCAATCAGTAAGACGTTCTACAAAAGCTTTTTGATTAGAGTTCCGAAATTTCTGAGCATTCTTTACTGTTATTAACAAATATTCAATCGTGTAGTAACCTTCAGATTATCTATTTTTGGAGTAAATCATTTCTATTGAACTTGAAAGGAAATATATTTTTCAATTTTGTAATGTCTTCCCACGTAAGTGTTTCTCTAGAAATTAAATGGAAAATAATTGCAGTTAATTAATTTTTAATTATTCTTCCGATTTAAAAGTGAGTATTTAATTCTTTTTCAATTTTAAACATTTATAGCGGTGTGGGGATTCGACGAACGCAAAGACGGATGAGTTGGTTCGATTTAATATACCATGTGTGTTGTTAGTAGTAACCTACACACGTGGCTAGTGCTTAGGGGCACAGAATACCATATTATTATTATATATTAATCTGTGCCATATTATTATATATTAATCTGTGCCATATTATTATATATTAATCTGTGCCATATTATTATATATTAATCTGCGCCATATTATTATATATTAATCCATATTATTATTATATATTAATCTGTGCTTAGGGGTGCGATTAATATATCTTAGCTTTTGAAAAGGCAACTGGGTTATTCATGTCGTAAGTATGACTAACTGTCTAACGTTATTTTGCTGAAAAGTAGTTTAACAACACACAAAGTATATATGTTTTTTAGCGAATTTTTTATATTGGATTTTGTGACTTCGGGAAATCAGTTCGATTATTTTAATGTTTGTATATTACATAAAATTATTTTTGCATTGAGGGTTAAAATTAGATGTCACGTAATGGGAGGTTTTAATACACATCAAATTTCTATTTATGAATCATTTAATTAACTTTTTTAATTAAAGGAGATATTTGAAATTGCAACAAAATAGAAATATCTATAATAAACACTTTTATTAAATGAAGTAGTATATAATGAAGAAATTAGAGTACCTTTCTTGTAGTTTTCTAATAAATACCTGATATGATAGCGTTTTATAGTATTAAATAATTATTCTTGCAATTATAAATTTCACAATTCCAAGGCGAGTTTGGATGAAACAGAATACTTAATTTGATCACTACTAATTACGAAAGAACATTTCATACACTTCTAATGTTTGACTTAAACCAGTTTTAAATTATCTGCCTTATTGCGTTCTAAAACAAATGGGAATTATAGAGTACTAATATGGTTCATCTGTTACACTATATTTTTCATATATAGTTAGTTTTAAAATATAGCTATAATAAATATAATGTTGAGGATGTTAGCGAATTTGGTATAATAGAAAGTGACGGACCACCTCGTCTTTTCACGTTTTATTTAAAAACATAACAAGGGAGATATACATTGAAGAATATATTTTGGGGAATAAATCCCTCTAACATTAATATGGGAAAAGATCCCGCTTGAGGATACAACCTCGTCTTTTGAAAGTTATTAGAGTTCTGCCAACACACAATGTTCTCCGCTGCGTCACGTGATTTAGATCGACGCGACGGGAAGAATTCTAGCGCATGCTCAGACAGACTGTATAGACTTTTAAAGCTTTAATATAAATCATGTGATATTTTGTGTTGTGATTTATCACCTTTTCAGGAACAGGAACAATAGACACACGTGTGGGCAAAGGGGAGAGTGAAAGACCCCAGTGTCACCGTGGTAAATGTTTGCCTTTGCTGAATACCAAACAATCTAGACCGGAACCAAGTGGATGAATCATCCACAGAGACCGTACCTTCCTTTTTCTTTTGCCCCCAAACTCTCGAACGAATTTTTGAAAACACATATTTAACGTGCATTTCAAAGACACGGGGATAGTCCAGCTCCGGAAATTCAACTCGCGTGCTAAACCACTGAGCTATCCCGCTCATAATAATAATCATGAATACTACATAAATTTGTAATTCCATAACTCTATGAATGTGTCAAATAAATTCAAATTTTTACTGCTAGTTAAACTGTTTCTCTCGTTTTATACTATAGAAATTCTGAAATTATTGAAAGCTGAAATATCATTATCCAGCAACTTGTCGTCTTATAAATGCCTTCTGCAGCTGTGGGAATTTTCAAGCTTGATGACACAATGATACTAAATAAGATATATGACCGTACTTCTTTCTAATATTGTAAAATACCTATTTGTAAGAGGAGATTTACAAAGTAATTATTTATATATAAAAGAATATATATCTACTGTGTACATGAAAAATAGCAGCATAACATACTGATTGCAATTTTTTTCTTTATTATTAGAAATTATGATTTGTTTGAAAATTATGTTTTAGTATTAAAATTTTAAAAATAATAATAAAATATAATTGACAACTTTTTCATTCTGCTATACTAGGACGAAGTGCGTTGACTGGGGTTTTAAAGAAGGGATTTACTTACCCAATACCATCAACACACATACACTGATACAAATGCAAAAAATATATAACATAAAAGTACACAGTCAGTAGCTTAAGATACTTCCCGAAAATTGCAAACCCCGTTAAAATCAACACTGCTTTCGCAAAAGTTCAAAAATCATTTCCTATTATGAACTTTAACGGTTATTTGAACCACTGCGATTTCCTTAACAACGTCCGGAAATGACGACCCGCTTGCTCAAAACCCCTAGCTTAAAGAGATCTAAAATTTCATTTTTATCTCGCTCCCCGAGAAGATTTATTGGGTCCCACTAAAAATTTCTCAAAAAATTTACAAATAATATTTTTTTTTGTTCCAATGCCAAGGTATAAGTCCATATTCATGTAACATATTGTAAAATCACACTGTTGTTCAATTCGTTGATCAATAAAAGAAGACACCAAGTAAATTTAAATACTTTTTTAAAATGTTAAAGTAAATACAAAAAAAAAAGATTAAAACCAAAAATGCATAAGCTAGCTCGATTTTTCCGAATGCGATGTTCAGTTCAATATTTAAAATATATATTTATTAAATACTTAGATCGAATTGTATTACCCAATGCAATCAGGTTTCGAACACAAAATTTCGTTGCTTCACCAGTCTCATTCAAAAACCCCAGATTAAATTAAAATTTCTAGATACATCAATTCATAATACACACAACTACATATAGTGATTGAGAGGAAGACGGAGATAAATTTCTATTATTTTAATATGAAGAGCTATAATTCTTCATTTGTATTTTTTCTCATTATGAAAACATAAAATGATATGCCTGGCATATTTTCAAATATTTATTAAACTTCATGTGTTGATATTGCAGTTTTGAATTATTATGATATCTGCAAAATTTCCAACTTCCTTTATAGTTAATTCCTGCCCTCAATCCATCATACCGTCTAACGAAATCCTTATTAACTCGGCAAAACTATTTTATCATTAATTGCCTGCCGCTACATAAATCGTCTGATGAATTTAAATTATGTTTGTAGGCAGGAAATAAAGTTAATTAGCATGGTCTTCATGTGCATTTTATTTCTCTGGTATTAAAGATGGATTGCGCCAAAGAAATCTTGATATGATAGTTTAATAACTCATATATATTATACAGGTGAGTGAGCTTCGCTGAGTGACTAACAACACAGCCCAAACTGGTGGATGTAGAAACTTAAAACTTTACATGCACAAGGGATTTGAAATATAAGTAATGAAAAAAAATCTAAAATCTTGGATTTTGTACGAAATATTTACAAATCGCCGAATTTTGTGCTTCTAACATAATGTCGGCGAACAAACAGAATTCGTTTTTATACCGGCATGCATAGAAAAATATACTCTAAATTTTCTGAATTATCTCCATTGATGTGTAATCAATCGTTCTTCCGATATATTATATTATACTTGGAGTTGACGAATTATAATTTTTTTTCATTGTAACTATGGTAACCGAGTTAAATTTGAAATACCGAAATCGTTTGTTAGCTATTTTTCAAATTAAATTATTTAAAAACAATTACAGCAATAAATGCATTTTAGTTTGACATATCTGAAAACGATGTAAGTATGGCAACATACAAAGATTGGACATGAATTATCGTTTTACATACTACAATTTCTATGTTAACCAAACTGTACAATATTTTTATGCCTAAATTTGAAATGTTTTTTTGTTATTCAGAACTTTTAGTAAGTATGTACGAAAGAATATATAAGATTGGGGAAGGAATATATATTAGGGGAATATATATTAGGGGACGACTAGATTACGAAGGAATATATATTAGGGGACTACTCAAAACGAAGAGTGAAACTCGTTATATTTTAAGTAAAGCATAGTAAATACATTTTTTCTTAAAACGACAGGAATTATTAAAACAAGAAAGATCAATCATGCATGAAGCATTAATTTTAATACACTTTCCAACTGACATGCAAATTTTTTAAACATCTCTAAAATGTGATACATTCAGCGGTGTTATTTTTTTAATTATCACAGAAATACAATAATTTACTTTGCATGGAAACTTAAAACTTCATCGAAAAAAAATGAAGTTTATATTTAAAGGACGTTATCGAAATATAAATCGTGTGGCTCTATATGAAAGCAATGAAAATTGTTTTCATATACTTTTGTTCCAGTTAAATACTGTGCGTGAAAAAAATTCAGCAATTCTTATACAACTCATCGTGCAATCACTTGTTTACATTCTGTATCCATTAAAATTAGGCTTTATTGTAGCAATAATCAAAGTTTGATGATCATTTATACTAAAAAATATTTTAATTGAGTTGGCGCAGAATATAGACGCTTAATAATTGCTCAAATATAAAGCGGTTTTAGGACGGATGCAACACAAATTATAAATTTAGAACTTTAAATATCACAATTTTTGCTCTGGGAAAAAAGATGGATGCTATATTTCATTTTGAAGTGGGTCACGTGATCTCTTCATATTATATAGGTGTAACTATTATTTAAATTTTTATTTAAAGAACTACCGAACATATTTTGCTAAAAAAATTTTATATAATGTATGGAATAATTTGAATATTTCCCAAAACTTTCGAAGCAATTTTTAAATTTTAAATTCGCTTAAAAAATGTTTGAAAAAGTATGTCCATAGAGTTCAATTTATTTCATTTTTTCAACTCGGGTTCAATCCAAAACTAATTGGGTGATATTATTTATTTACAGTCCTATATGTCCCACAGACCGTCTCATCAACATACTAAAATTTTATTTTGATAAAGTCATTTTTATTGCACGTATCGTACAAACGGATAGACAGACAGACAGACAGACAGACAGACAGACAGAACGAACAAAGTCAGAAACACTTTCAACTATGTTGTAAAGTGTCAATAAATAAGTGTTATTGGAATATGAAGAGGAATTTTTGAAACATTTATTTAAAAACCAAACAAAAATATTTTTCAAATTTACATGTAATTCATATATTATATTTCCCTTATTAATTAGTGTATATCAATAAAAACTGAGCAAACCAATTAAATGTCTTATTATCTCAGGTACGATTAATGTTCTTATCTTAACGAATTAAACATGGACGAACGGTTAGACAGACACAGTCAGTCAGTCAGACAGACTGACAGACAGACAGAATGAACAAATTCAGAAACACTTTCCAACTATGTTGTAAAGTGCTAAAAATTAAATTTAATTAATAGGGTTGAATAATGGAATTTTTGGCAACATTTTCGTGATTTGATGTAAATAAGTCAATTTTGTAACATTTTCCAGAAGTCGATAGTTGTCTCCAAAAGCTCCAAATTTGTCATCAAGGACAGAAGCACGGACAGATGGACAGACAGACGAACCGCATTAAAACATTGTCAATATACCATCCGTTTATTAACGTGTATGAATTTCTACCCATTTCTAAATTTTTAAATCAATGATCTGCTTACGATTTAATAATTTAGTTTGTTAACTGAGCATCATTTTCATTAATTTGGCGATATTTTTGTCAATTTTGCGACATTAAGAAATGGGTCATTATCGCCACTTTTTTCGACAAGCGTACAGGACAGAGAGACAAAAGTACAGGTAGATCTGGTTCATATAGAATTAATTTCAATTTATATTAAATGCTAGTGTACATAATCGTCACAAATAGTATATAATCGCCACAAATATTCAACTTATGAAAAATATTCTTTATGTGATAAGTTGTTTCGAAAATGTCGAAATTAAAAGCTAATGCATATTTTCATTTTATAAATTATTGAAACAAAACACGTTCCTAAACATCTTAAGCGAATCCTTAATAGCGGATCTAATTACTTTCCTGTTATCACTTAATTTAAATCATTCTTCTCATAAATAGAATAGTAAGTTAATTAACATGGCCTCAAGAGCCATTGTCTTAACATTTTAATGGTGGAGCTTATCAAATAAAACATGGAAAGTTTTTATTTTCCATGGAATGATTCTATAACACGAACAAAGGCATAACACATATCATATACAATACATAAATGACATAAAAGATGCTGGAAAAGAAGTAAATATGTTACAAAATAATATATATATATGTATAAACTATAAAAAAAATCGTGGTATTTATTTTGTGCCTTTGTCTTTACCGTCTGAATGAGAATGCAAGCATCAAAAAAGATTTTCGCTCCAACTGCTGAGGGAAAGAATCTGAAAAATAAATATTTCGTTATTAAAAATAATAAAAGAAAGGTCGAATAATATATTAAAAGGTTTTAAATATAAAAAAGCATTATTATTTATTAATAAACAGATTGGACACTAGTACCAAAACTAGATCATGTGCTTGTCTGTCAGAAAGCATTTGTATCACGTGACTCATGAAAGTACTTGTCAAAGAAAATGCATAAAAATGACAGGGAAAACAAAGGAAGAGGGTAGAAACAATAGTAGAATCCAAATATTATTCATAGTGCCGATCACTAAGGAAATGTTTTGAATCCTTCTACAGTTCTTTATCCTCCTCCTTAGTATTTTTCTTTTTCTGCAAACAGTTTCGTCCAGAAAAGAGCACCAGGCGCGAAGCGCCTTTAATCTCCACTCTCTAGGTGTGGTTCTTATCTTCATACTGTGACATCATTTCATTTGCCCATAGTTGGAGGTTCGAGGTTTTAGGTTTACTGTTTTTATTATTTGACTTAGCTCCTAGTGTGGCAGTTTGTTGCACATTTAGAGGTTGAGTAATTTTGGGGAGTTGATGCAGATCTAAGGATTCCCTAGCCAATTTGGCAGTTTAAGGTTTAACAACATTTTTTAGAAAACATTGATCGAGTTTTTATTTAATATCAACTATTTAAGTTGGGACTTACCTAATTCCGATTTTCAATATTAAGTACCGCGCGGGGTCTCTTACGTGATTTGGCCTTGAGATGATCATAGTCATGCAGATTGAATAGTAGTTCATTTGGAACTGATGGCAGATTTTTATAGAATTTAAGCGCTAGCTTTTTAATTTGGGCTCTAACAGTTTTTATTTTGAAGTATTTCCTAATTACCGAGTTTCTTAAGTATCTAGGGGCTTTCCTTATAATCCTTAGGGTTTCGTTTTGTTTTGTCTCTAGTAAGTCTCTAGTAGTTTTACAGGCATATCCCCATACGGGTTCTGCATACAGCATTCCCGGGCGGATGACCGATTTATAAATTAGGAGTTCATTTTGATAACTTAGATTTCCGTTTCCTATCATTGGGTATAAGGCTCCTGTGGCCATATACGCTTTTTTGATTAAGTTCGTTACGTGCTGTTTCCAGGTTAGGTGGGAATCTATCGTTACACCTAGGTATTTAGTAGATTTTCCCGCTTTTAGGGCATGGTTGTTTATGTACAGAGGCGGCGGAGGTTTACGTTTTCTAGAAAAATAAATTCAATGACATTTATTGGGGTTTAATTTTATTCGACATTTTTCCAGCCATGTTTGGAGTATGTCTAAGTGCTGTTGTAGCTGTCTGTGCATTACTGAGACGTAAGGGTGTTTTGAAAGTATCGCACTGTCGTCTGCATAGAGTGCCAGCTCCGTGTCTGGGGTCCTGGGGATGTCATTTAGATATATGTTAAAGAGTGTCGGGCCCAGGATGGATCCTTGAGGTACACTACTTTTAATGAGCTTAGGTGTAGACAAGTTATCTTTTACTCTAACTTGGAAGTGTCTGTTATTCAGGTATGAGATTAAAAGTTTGACAAGTGCGTCAGGGACTTTTAGAGTGATCAATTTGTATGCTAATCCACAGTGCCACACTTTATCAAATGCTTTTTGTATGTCAAGAAAAATCGCAGCTGTGGGTGTCTTACTATTAAGTCCAGAAGATATGTACTCTACCACTCTCAGCTATTGATGAGTGGTGAAGTGTTTGGGCCGAAATCCAAACTGCTCCGGAATGATAATATCATTCTCACTAAGGTGCGTGTTCAGTCTATTAAGAATTATTTTCTCAGTAATTTTACAAGTGTCGGTAGTACGCTGATTGGTCTGTAGTTGGCTGGAATTGTGGCATCCTCACCAGGCTTATGGATCGCTATAATTATCGCTTCCTTCCATTCTTTGGGGAAATAATTTAGTTTTAGTATTTTGTTTATTAGCGTTTATTAGGTTTAGGTGCACTTTTAACACAACTGGTTGCGCGGCAATCTCAGCGTAAGTCTTAGTTTTAACATAATCATTGTCAGTTACATTTACAACATTATCAGCTATTTCATTACAGTCCATGTTATCATGGACATTTAAGTTTTCTTCTACAATCTGACTTTTAGTAGGAGCATCCTTAGTGGATTGCCCCCTCCATCTTTCTTTTGTTATTTGGATTTTCAACCGTTTTAAGTTTATCCTTATCTTTAATTTCCTCAATTAAGCCTAGCTCTATCATTTTACTTTTGATTTGAACACTAGAATTACATCCCTCACATTTAGAAATCTCATAAATTTCACAATCAATAAACCTATCCAATTTCTGGGCAAACAAAAAAGAGTTCACAGAAAGTAGCGAACCTAGCATCTTGGAGACTTGGTCCTCTTCCTGTCCCAGTAGTCCGTTCATCAACAGCTCCCTGATGTGAAGAGTCATCACGTAGACTGCCAGGGTGCAGGAGTTGACGGCGGTCTTGACTTCTTCCTCCAGTCATCAGTCCATCATCAGGTAGAGTTTCGCAGTAATTCATCAAGGCACCCTTGAGAGGCCCGAATTCTTCCTCGTCCAGCTCACCAGCAAGTTCGCGAGTAGCTGCCACGTCGCCTCGTTCCAAATCAATATCGTCAGGGTAGAGAAGTTCCAAAAAATAGCACTACCACGTGGTAACAACACACGTGGCACTCCAAAATGAAAAGCACAAAATCCAAAATGGCGAATCGCCCGTACACAACAAGCTGTAGAATTGCTTTGCCCGACGTGCTCTATTGTAACTAGATATAACACGCCCAAGCGGTAGCAAGAAGATCACCAACTGATAAAAAGCAGGAGCAATACTAAAGCACGTCCACACAACTCGAAGTCTAAGCTCCGAATGATTTTTTCTTTTTGATTAATGACAATTACCTTTTCGGGTCACGTGATACAACTATTTTTACAGACGCGTACATGCCGCGTTACAATTGGTGCCCTGTCGGATTTATCCGGAAAAATAAGGCTATTTTTTATGTTTGGAACCGGTCGATGAATTATTCTGTCAATATCATACTTTTAATACTTTTCAATTTGCAATATAATTTAAGAAGAAATATTCAATTATTATGTAAAATAAAATAACATATATGTTCTCTTAAAATCTGAAATAAACCATATAAGTCTTGCCTTACAGAATAATGTTTATCATAATCTCAGACCCCCGCCTATAGTGTGTATTCCCAAACTTAGGATTACGTTCCCATTGTACATAACAGCGTCTATAGATCGGTTTCACACTTATTATGCTTTTGTCGCCACTACATTTCAGATAAAATCGGCTATTAACCTGATACCTAGCACATAACCTGACTTAAGAACATCTTTTTGTTTACAAAAAACATTCGAAATGATTTTCGAGATGGCGGCGGAAGCAAGTAGCTGACGTGTTTGTAATATGTAGCTAATCCTAACTATGCTTTGTAAAATATGTGTAATTTTTATATATTATTAAATGTTGTGATGTTTTTTGAAGTCTTAAATGGCGAGTAAGTGTTTTTCCAACCTCATCACCAAAAGAACCCTTATAAAATGTGGCGACCAACGCGGGGCTCTTCCGAATCCTTGAAAAGTTTAGAACGTTCTGTCTTCATCTCGAGTAAGTGGAAGTTAAATAAGTACCCTTTTAATTAGCATAACCATGCTTTTGAGAATTTAAAACTAAATGTCATCCTGGCTTAAATGTAATAAATTGATGTTGTCAATCCTGAGGTATAAGAATTTTGAATTTATTCTTACTTTCGTTTTAATGTTATTTTGAATGTATTGTTGTGTGTAAGTCGTAATAATAGAATAATAATTTAAAATTTTGAAACTTAAATGGACCAAATTGATATATACTATTGATTTTAAGAAAATTAAAGTGGCATTTATGAAATATTGGAAATAAATATGAATTTGATATTAATGTTGTTCTCGAGCCATTCAAAGACGAAAATTCTATTTTTTGAATTATTGAAGTGAAAGTAATTTCTACCTCTTCATTTAGAGCTTTTAGAACAATCTAATTTAAAATCATTTGGAACAATTTTCGAACTTAATCGAACTGAACATTCATATTTGTAAAAAAAATAGCAAATATAACAATGGCATTCTTAACGAAAGGAAAAAAACTGATTTGAAACAGCTAGAAACTGAGTTAGGCAAAACGGAAATGGTGACCTGAAAATCATTGAACTTAGAGATATTATTCTAAAGATCATGGAATATAAGGAGGATGAAGAATTTGTAAAAAATCTTTTGAGGGTATTATTTCGGAAAGACTGGAAGACGAACAGACGGTAAGGGTGAACAAACAGGGGGTAAGGGAGAACGAAAAAAGAGAAAGGGAACATCTAGAAAAGGAACAACTGGAGAAGGAAAGAGTTGAAAAGCAAAATAGAGAATTTGAAATAGAAAAGCTAAGGCTACAGTTGGCCAACCAGAAAGAAACTGCATCCACGGTTATCCACCAGGAAAATTCTCATATGAATGTGGACCTAAAGAAAATTTTGCCAAGTTTCAACCTTGAAATAGATGATATGAGCTTATTTTTAGTTCTATTTGAAAGACAAATGAAGATCCTAAAAATTCCAGGAAACCTGTGGGTGACTCATCTCATAGGAGTACTGCCCAACGATGTTTCAAAACTTATTGCTAGAGAAAGCCCGAAAAAAATTAAGGATTATTCTCATATCCGTGGCATCCTTTTACAACGATTTAATTGACGGCAAAAAGGTTTTGAAAGTTATGTACCCCCTTACAGAATGTCACTAGCTCGGAAGGAGCTGCTGAAAAAAGAAATTGATGATTTTCTCGAAAAGAGGATTATTCAAGACTGTGAATCGCCTTATGGAGCACCTGCAGTTTTGATCCCAAAACCAGATGGTAAAATACGACTGTGGGCAGACTATCGGGAACTTAATGAAGTAACTGTCCCTGACACTTTCCCACTTCCAAGGATTGACGATTTAATGCAAAATGCTATATACCCCTTTTATGTCAACCATTGACCTGAAATCTGGTTACCAGCAAGTCAACCTTCAATCCAGCTGATCGAGATAAAACTGCCTTCGTTTGCCCGTTTGGGACCTATAGATTAAGAATGCCGTTTGGTCTTCGAAATGTCCCTGCTATGTGTCAGATACTAATGGATGAGTTTTGTAGAGGCTTGCCAGCTCTTTTCTATCTAGATGACCTCATAGTCTTGTCACCATATTTTTGACAACATTTTGAAGATCTTGAAATGGTTTTCGACAGACTAATCAAATACAAACTTCATGAAAACCGAGAGAAATGCTACTTTTCTTATTCTCGAATTGAATATCTTGGACTCTGGATTACCCCTCATGAAATAGAGGTGTATCCTGAAAAGATATATTCCATCTTGGAAATTCCTTCTCCTAAAAATGTGAAGCAACTTTTTGTGAAGTCTTTCTTGCAGACATGTTCCTGGTACAGAAAGTTTATACAGAACTTTTCTGAGATTTCTCGACCTCTGAGCAATCTAACAAAAAAGAAAATTCCCTGGAGTTGGTCTGAAACGGAACATAGAGCTTTCGACTCTCTAAAGCAATGCTTCGTGTCCTTACCTATTATGAAGCAAGCTGATGTCACCAAACTTTTTGTGATTAGAACAGATGCAAGTAGTTATGCCTTGGAAGCTGTCCTTCTTCAAGGCAACGGATCGGATGAACATCTGGTTGAAAATGCAAGTAGAATACGTAGTTCTGCTAAGAGAAATTATTCCACCATGGAACGTGAAGCACTAGCTGCTATATAGGCATTAAACACGTTTCGAGGTTACATAGATGGATCTAGTGTTACAGTGGCATTCGGCCACCAACCTCTTAAATGGCTCATGAAGCTCAAGTCTCCAGACGGAAGATTAGCCCGGTGGGCATTGCAATTGCTGTCTTTCAATTTGAACATGGAATACACTCCTGGAATGTGTAATGTTGTTGCTGATATGTTGCCAAGACCTGTTTGGGAACATGATATACCTTCATGCGAAGTCTGTATTGTATCTTTCGATGTTCCCTCCAGAACACCTAACGAGGTACGTGAAGAGCAATTGAAAGACGAGACAGTAGGGAAGATCACTGGCAGTTTTGAAAGCATTAACAAAGACGTTAAGTATGCAAACTGAATAGAACGAGGCTACCTCATGCATCAGGGTGTCCTCTACCGTTATGCTCCAGATTCCGAAAGTGAAGAAGCTCAATTAGTAGTTCCAGCCCATGAAAGAAATTTGATTCTGAAAGAACATCATGATGTTCCGACTGTTGGACACTATGGAGCTGGAGGAAATTTTAATCTTATAACGAAACGCTATTATTGGACAGGGATGAGGAAATTCATCTGAAACTATGTGAAAAACTATATAGATTGCAACATATATAAACCTTCTAATCAGAAACCGGCAGGATTGTTAAAGACTCCAGTTTCTTTTCAACGTTTTGCGATCCTCTTAGCATACCATTTTGGACCCCCACCAGAGAGTAAAGTTGGGAAAAAGTGGATTTTGATAATATAATATATCGCTACTAAATGGGAGGAATTTTTCCCATTGCCCAATACCACTGCGAAAGAATGTGCAATAACGCAGCTAGAAGTTTTGATGAGGTATGGCATTCTTCGCCGCATCATCAGTGACAATGTAACTCAGTTCGTTTCAGCTGTAATGCAACAACTTTGTTGCCTGTTGAACATTAAACAGTCATTAACTTATGTTTATCACCTACAAGCCAATCCAGTAGAGAGAAAGAACCGTGATCTAAAGCCACGACTTGCAATTTTGGTTCAAGATAAACATGTTTTTTGCTTTAAAAAGCTACCCACAATCCGTTTTGCTTTAAATACCACAAAGTGCCAGAACGCTGGACAAACAGCAGCGTTCCTAAATTTTGGCAGACAACCTCGCACTACAGATGATATGTGACCAATGATATTCGTAGGGTAATTGAAAACGATAACTTCGTTCCGGAAATTACTCTTTATCTTAAAAAGTTCGCCAAATTCACCATACAGACCAAAGAAGTTATGGAGCAGCAGCAAGATAAGAGGAAGCATGCTGATCAAAGGCGACGACCTGCTCAAAAATTTACACCTGGAGATCGAGGATCGTAAATTTACATCCTGTTAGTAGTGCAGCCAAAGGAAGAAGATAAAGGATTATGCCGCTATGGGATGGGCCGTATGTTATTCTTCACAGCGATCCCCATCTACATAAGAAGTAGCTAGCTTAGTAAACCCTCAAGTACCAGTTGGAATTTATCACTCATCTGTCTTGAAAGCCTATTCCCAAGAGGACAGCGTGCAACACATGAATCCTCTACGTAAACGTGGCCGCCCATGGAAAATTTCAAGTGCTGGTTCCTCACCGAGACGGTTGCCTAAACGTCGAAACCAGAGGGGAAGATTATAAGAGACATTCTGTTTTTCCAAAAGAACAGTAGATGGCACCACTCAACCTGATTTAAGAACATGTTTTTTGTTTACAAAAAAACATTCGAAATGGAGTTCGAGATGGCGACAGTAACACGTAGACGCCGTGTTTGTAATATGTAGCTAATCCTAGCTATGCTTTGAAAAATATGTGTAATTTTATGTATTATTAAATGTTGTGATGTTTTGTAAAGTTATAAATGGCGAGTGAGTATTTTCCCAACCTTATCACCAAAAGAAGCCTTATAACTATAAATAAAAGAATGGGAGCATAATTCTAATTTTTTTTTATTTTAAAAATAAAAATCGGTATAATTAGCTTCGGTATGAAAATTATACTTAATATATAATTCAAATTATATGGAATTTAATGTTTTCAATAATTTAGATTTTTGTAAGTTTGCACAATTCTCAATGATGCTGAATTTAGAAATAATCTAACAAACATATAAAATTGTATTGTTTTATGTTTAGTAGTGGGATTTTCCAATTTGCATACATTTATTGCTAGAAAATGTACCCAGCACTGTCTGGTATATAAAGCAGGAACTCAATGAATTTATTCATTAAATTTTTTTAAAAAATCGATTGTGTTGATATTGCATAAATGAATCCCGGTATTAAGTTATAGACAACACCGGTTAAAAAGTAAATTTTAAATAATCGAAATTTTCCAGGTATCTGTAAACATCTGACTACACTTCTCGGTTTATCAATTTGACATTATTTTACTCAGTTGCCAACCATTTTCATCAAAACCCCCAATACGTGTTTCAAGTACCCCAATATTCTACCAGAAGCATTAGTTTATTTGCTGAAAGGAAATTTAGTTCTAATAGTGGTTGTCAATGTGCCATTAATAATTTGTGTAAACTATACAACAGGTTCTCCGATAATCTTGATGTTTTCTATTGATCTGAAATTGCTTTTAAAAATCATTTGTTGTAAATATTTTATAACTTAATGCATTTTTATATTCATTCGCCACTGCTTTTAAAAATCATTTGTTGTCAATAGTTTGCTTTTTAATGTATTTTCTAGTATTTTAGTCGTTGTATTTTTGTATTGAGTTTTATCTTGCATGCTGTTACTGGGCCTTTGTCCTGTAGATGGCGGTCTTTTAAATAAATAAATAAAAAAAATAAATTAAAAAGACATCCTATCATTGAACAAAAAATAATAGTTCCGTTTACAGCAGGGAATTTATTTTAAAGATGGTACAATAAACGTATATTTTCCAAGCGAGTTTAAAAACACTTTAGAAAAAAACAAAAAATAACACATTATTAGAAAAACAATTGTACGCTTCTGTTGTCCTAAAGATTTAATGATTTATTTACAATAAATTAATTAACATTTAAATGCACTCAAAATATTAATAAATTCTTGGATCCGAAAACATTTATTAGAATAGTTTAAATTTAACGCCATTATAATATGAAAATTCGAACTACGACGTTTTCGTTTTCAAATGACTATATAGATGGTGTTACCAGCGAAATTTAAAGCAATTAAAACAGTTGCCGAGCCTTAGTAGTGAAAGTTAAGCCCGAAGACTGCCAGCGTAATCATTTGAACAAAAGTCGGATTCAACAAATATTTTTAACTTTTAAACCAATTCGTTTCTTTTTTTGATAAAATACACGACGAGACGTTTCCTTCTGGTAGACGAAGTATATCTGTGCTGAATTTCATGTCTATGGGTCACTCAGATTTTTCACTACAGGCGACTCAAAATGAAAAACATTTTCTTTTATTATTATAGGCACATAATTTTAGAAAAATCTACTTAACAGAATAAGCATAATCAGTCAATTTGAATTCCTTAATTGCAATGTCTTTAACAGTGCCTCAATTGAACTATTGACTTTCTTTTAAGTAACGCAATAAATATTTGTTGCTTATATTGTTAAAAAAATAAAGTTAAAAAGCATTTTCTTTCTCAACTAAAGAAATAAAAATGGAAATAACTAAAAACTCCTCAAAAAGCTCCTCAAACACTGATGAGGTATTTGCTTAAAATTGAGATAAATACTTTAATTAAACCATGACAAGGTTATTTTGCTCTCTCAATAAAATATAAAAATTAAAACATAAAGTATACCACTTTAACACTCTCTTTTAAAGTATGAATATTAATATTTAACCATTTTGATAATTTTTCTTTGATCATATATATATATATATATAATAAAAATTGATGAAGCACTATAAGATTAAAAGGTTCGAGTTAAAAATCATATACATGAAAAGCGCAATGCAGCATTTTCCCCATTATACGTAATATAATAAAATAAGATAGAAGTAGGATACAAATGGAATAAAAAATGGATGGAAAGGCTAACGGGCAATATGCTAAAATGATTAAAGGGGGGATTATGACCCCTTAAATCACCTGTTACAGCATGCTGCTAGGCCGCGGCACACTCCCGGTATGGCCACAATTCCCATAGCACTTCTCCAATGTCTGTAGCTCGAATGAATAGACCTTGATTTTTCAAAGGAGTAAAGAAGAAATGATATCTAATTCCTATAGAACGTTGTTAAAATCCAAAGACAATATAAGAGGAATTCATCCTCCCCCCTCATTATTATAAAATTATAAACAGTCATAAACCTTACCATGTTTCTCTTTCCCATATCAAATCATTAGAACATTCTGTTTGTTGCGTCTTCTTTCGTCATGAGTGAAAGTAGTTGTAAAATCGTGATCCAAATCTCTATTTCTTTTTGTTGCCATTTCGTCATTACAAACTTCCATGATGTTATGTACTTCTGAATATTTATTTTTGTAATG
Organism: Amaurobius ferox; assembly: GCA_951213105.1. Lineage (NCBI taxonomy): Eukaryota > Metazoa > Arthropoda > Arachnida > Araneae > Amaurobiidae > Amaurobius > Amaurobius ferox. The sequence continues at coordinate 128,173,431 of OX578134.1, forward strand.
GTCATTTAGTTGCGTTTTAAAAAACCGGGGATTTAAGGGGTCACAATCCCCCCTTAGGCTTTTTTTAGCATATTGCCCGTCAGCTTTCCCATCCATTTTTTATTCCATTTGTATCCTATTTCTATCTTATTGTATTATATATATATATATATATATATATATATATATATATATATATATATATATATATATATATATATATATATATATAGCTTTTAGCAGGTCTGGATTTATGTCAAATTTATCTGAGGTAGTTGAATTGTTAATAAAATCAAATAAACATCACATTCCGAATTTATTTTACTTGTTAAAAATGCACTGTCATCTTAATTTGAATAGATGTGAAGCATATTTTTTTTCTAAATGTTAATGCACCTTATAAATTTATTATGTATTATCAAGGCAATAAGCGCTCATTAAGCAAACTTTTGTAAAAATGGTGTCCACTTACTTGTTACTAAGCTCATTGTTTCATAGGCAAAAAATTGAGTCTATTAAAATGGTCTCAGAGGAGTTTTCTTTGCTCTAAGGGCGGATCCTATAAATATATTAAATATGCTACTTTAAGTTCTTTAATAATCCATTAAATGATATAAAATTAGCATATCCATAATATCTTATTATATTCTTATGTTAATATATCCATACACTGTAAAACATTTTGTAACCTTTGCTCATTTTTTCAGCTACTTTGTTGATAATCCACTACAATAAAATCCACAACTACAAGCGTTCATGAAAATTCCAGCTTCAATTTTAAATAAAAATCTTAAATTAAAATCTTAAGTTAATTTAACTGATAACATTATCAAAACTGCCTTCTGTGTATGGAATTATCGGCTCATTCTGTACACGCAACCTCTGTTTTTGTGCAGAACTTTAATCTTATTATTCTCAGTTATATTATATTGTATCACTTTAACACGCCGTAGGGAAAAAAGAACATGTAAAAAATGTTTATTTACAAACAGCTGAATTTGCTAGTTTGATAAATGAGCACTGCAAATCTTCACACGCTTCTTGTAGCGATCTTTTTTTGGTTATCATAAATTTTAATTAATTATATGCAAGTCAACAGTTTTAATTGCTTTATAAGTGAATTTTAATAAGTAAAACTTGCTTTTTTACCAGTAGTAAAATAAGTTGTTGAGATTTTTTTAAAGCTAAACCCTCTCTCTTTATCGATTACTTTAAAAATATTTCAAAGTAGTAATTTTTCTGAGAGATATTCAAAGAATGGTGATCCTAAGTGTCAGATAAGTCTTTTTCGAACGATGTAATGCAGTACGTAAAGTAAAAACTGAAAAATATAAATGTATATATTTTCCATTTTCCGATAAGGGCATTATATTTACAATATATGTTTTTATTTCCGGTTATACAAAGGAATATTGAAAGTAAGGTAGGAAATAAGACTACGTTAATGAAATAGTCTTCCCATTAATTTTTAAAAAGTTACACTTTTTAAATTTTTATACGACACCCTTAGACAAATTTGGTTAGTCAGAAAATTTTTATTTTTAATGCAACAAGATCATTAAAAGCAAACAGCATATCTGTATCTTTAAAATCAACTGAATTATGATAAAGGAAAAATCTGACTTATGCCACTTTTCCGTACCATGTGAAAGGCTGTTTCATCAGTGAAAATAGGGATAATAAACAAATTGACGTTGGAAATTGTTTAGAGCAACAATACGTTAATATGCGTTAATTGTTTTATCACAAATGCATCTAAATAAAGCATTACACAGACTTAGATCATATAAAGCAGTGGTACTCACTACGCTATTCGGGCACATAATTAAAATATGCCTACATTGATAGAAGACCACTGATATAAAGGGACAAATTTCGTTCCAAATACTAGAAATACCATTCACAAAACACAATTCACAAAGCATTCTCAAAATGTTTTCCTTCAACTCCTATACATAACTGGGCTCTTTTAATAATGCTTCTGTAAATATTTTGAAGTTCTTTACCACTAATATTGCTTCAAGCATCAATTTTCTTTTGTTTAAGGTCAATTGCGTTTAGTGGGCGAGTATTATAAACTAGTGTTAAAGGCGACCCCATGAGTAAAAGTCGAGAGAGGTTAAATCAGAGGATCTGGGGGGGGGGGGGGCATTCTGTGGCTCCTTTCAAAAACCAATCCACTGTTTATCCAAGTTTTCGTTGAGCTAGTTTGTCACAATTATAGCCTGGTGTTCAGGCGCACCATCTTATTGATAATACATGTTTTTAGAAGCGATAATGTTGTCGTCTCCATAAAATCCGTTACAGTACCGTTTAAAATATGCTGCATGTATTTTTCAGCTGTAAGAGTCACTTCATGAAACACAGGACCAATCAGTTTTTCATGCCAAATTCGGCACCATATAGCCACAGTAAACTTTCTCTGGCCGTGTATTTCAAAGACAAAAAATGGTTTCGTAGTATCCCAGTAATAATCGTTATGGGTATTGCTTGCTCCATCTTCCATAAACAAACATTCATCAGTCCACAGAATGTTTTTAACAAAGTTCGAATTGGGGTCTTGTTGGATTAACAACCAGTTGCAGAATGCTACACGCAGGTTAAAATCGGAGGGATGAAGTGCTTGAAGTCCATGAATACCAAATGGATGCCAATGATATTTTCCAAGTATTCTAGCAATTCAAATCCTAGTTGACATCCCCAATGTTTTTCTTGCTTTTCGAATACTTGTTCGTGGTTGAAAGAAAATTATGAATTTGGTGTCAGTTTCTTGGTCCTCTTTATACAAACGATTTCTTCCAGGGCCAGGTCTCTGATGAAATGAACCGGTGTTTCTTGATCTCTTCATCATCCGATAAACAAATGTACGTGAAATTTCAGGCAAGTTTGGATATCCCCGTCCAAAATCTCGAGCAGTTTCTGCATTATGTTTATTACACAGAGCATAAATCAATGATAATTCGAAGAGCTCGCTATTTGTTAAAAATACCATAATGCACAACCAGTTACGTGTTCGTAATTCGTCAATTCAGAACTAAACATGCTGACTATTCACTGAATTATTTCTAATCTTCTTTATTTTGGTATAATATTAAAAAAATGTTTAGTTGTATTGAATAGAAATAATACTGGGAATAACACGTAAATTAAAAAATAAATCGTCTGCATTTCATATTTCAGTTTCTTTTTAAATTATTGAACAACATTGTATACACATTTGAAACGTCTAAATTAGAGTTAAAGGAAAGAAATAATCGTCTGTGAGTTCTATTCTTCGTCTTAAAAAATTATGTTTAATTTTGAAATCAATGATATACTTGCATTTGTTTACGTATTTATTTTAATTGTTTCAAATAAAAAATGGCATGTCCCAATGTGGAAAATACTTAAGAATCCGTGGCATCGTAAGCCCAGGCGGAATTCGCAAAAATGTCTCCTATGTATATTCATCCAGTTTTATATTTTTTGTTATATGTCACAAATTTACATTTTTAATTTGATATATGAATCCCATTCACTGTGTTCAATTTTCAATAAAATATAACTCGCTCAATTTTAAAGATACAGATATGCGGGATTTTTTAATGATCTTGTTGCATTAAAAATAAAAATTTTCTTATTAACCAAATTTGTCTAAGGGATCTCGTATAAAAATTTAAAAAGTGTAACTTTTTGAAAATTAATGGGAGGACTATTTCATTAACATATTCTTATTTCCTACCCTATTTTCAAAATTTTTACAATTTACATTGCCCACTTATCTCCAGCAGGTAAAGAATTAAAGCGCGTTTCAATCTTTTCGGGATAGTATTATACTATTAGATCCACACCTGTATACTATTAGACCTGTGTACTATTAGATCCACACAGAAATAGAACGAAACAAAACAAATGATAAAATGAATGAGAAAATATCCAAATGATAACGACAAAAGTGTGAAAAATGTCATTCAAAGAACGAAAAAAACAGTTATACCCACGATTTTGGGGGAAAGGTATAGGAGGAATGAAGGGTACAAAAGGTGATATCTGATGAAAAAAGTGCGTGATTTTGAGTAATGATTGGATGCAGCCTAAAAGACATTTGCAGTGCAAAACTAAAACAATCTTTCAGAAAGTGACAATAAATTTTGAACCTATCAAACAATGGGCATCATGGACTCAGAAAGATAGGTGTCAGTGGTTGATATATAACTCAAATAAATTCATGTAGGAGAAATAAATGCCCCTACACACATCGAAAAGTCATGTGATCGGTGTGGGCCTAGGGACAGCAGACAGTTACGCCCAGTGTATCTCCGGCCAGTGAGAACATTCTCGCTGCAGCTATTGCCGGCCAATGCGAGCAGAACTATGAGGATATATCTTGATGCCACCAGAAATTGGGTTAAAGTTATATAAGGGTAAGAAATAAAAGAGAATCCAACTGCAGCAGCTCAGGAGTGTCACTAAAAATCAGAGTTGAGAGAATGGTGTGCAAGAAATTGTCATGAGTTTAGTAGAAGTTTTTAAAAGTATAAACAGTGTAGGAGTTCTTAAAATGCCGCTCTATGGAGTCCATATAAAAGAAGTGTTGCCCTACTATGTATGTCATATAAAGAAGTATTGCCGCACTATGGATTCCATATAAAAGAAGTGTTGCCCCACTATGGATTCCATATAAAAGACGTGTTGCCCCACAATGGATTCTATATAAAAGAAGTGTTGCTGTGCACTGTGGATTCCATATAAAAGAAGTGTTGCAACACTATGAATTCCATATAGAAGAAGTATTGCCACACTATGGATTCCATATAGAAGAAGTGTTGGCCTACTATGGATTCCATATAAAAGAAGTGTTGCCCCACAATGGATTCCATATAAAAAATGTTACCGCACTATGGATTCCATATAAAAGAAGTGTTGCCGCACTTTGAATTCCATATAAAAGAAGTGTTGCAAAACTATGAATTCCATATAGAAGACGTATTACCACACTATGGATTTCATATAAAAGAAGTGTCGCCACACTATGGATTCCATATAAAAGAAGTGCTGGCCTACTATGGATTCCATATAAAAGAAGTGTTGCCCCACTATGGATTCCATATAAAAAATGTTATAAAAATGTTACCGCACTATGGATTCCATATAAAGGAAGTGTTGCCGCACTTTGAATTCCATATAAAAGATGTGTTGCAACACTATGAATTCCATATAGAAGAAGTATTGCCTCACTATGGATTCCATATAAAAGAAGTGTCGTCACACTATGGATTCCATATAAAAGAAGTGTTGCTGTGCACTGCGGATTCCATATAAAAGAAGTGTGGCCCCACTATGGATTCCTTATAAAAGAAGTGTTGCCCCACTATGGATGCCATATAAAAGAAGTATTGCCGCACTATGGATTCGATATAAAAGAAGTGTTGCCCCACTACGGATTCTATATAAAAAATGTTACCGCACTATGGATTCCATATAAAAGAAGTGTTGCCGCACTTTGAATTCCATATAAAAGAAGTGTTGCAACACTATGAATTCCATATAGAAGAAGTATTGCCACACTATGGATTCCATATAAAAGAAGTGTTGCCGCACTATGGATTCCATATAAAAGAAGTGTTGCCTCTCTATGGATTTCATATAAAAGAAGTGTTGCCCCATTATGGATTCCATATAAAAGAAGTGTTGCCCCACTATGGATTCCATATAAAAGAAGTGTTGCCCCACTATGGATTCCATATAAAAGAAGTGTTGCCGCACTATGGATTCTATATAAAAGAAGTGTTGCCCCACTATGGATTCCATATAAAAGAAGTGTTGCCTCACTATGGATTCCATATAAAAGAAGTGTTGCCGCGCGCACTATGGATTCCATATAAAAGAAGTGTTGCTGCCCTATGGATTCGATATAAAATAAGTGATGCCGCGCACTATGTATTCCATATAAAAGAACTGTTGCAGAGCACAATTTGTCCCTTATAAAAGAAGTGTTGCCGCACTATGGATTCCATATAAAAGAATTGTTGCCGCACTATGGATTCCATATAAAAGAAGTGTTGCCGCACTATGGATACCATTAAAAGAAGTGTTGCAGCACTATGGATTCCATATAAAAGAACTGTTGTCGCGCTCTAAAGACGACCTTGGGCTAGATGACTCCTGCAATTAACCCTGCGACCCAGACATTAACAACAACAGGTACCTTTTCTTTATCCCCGTTTTAATAATCATTTGATTATAAAAGGTCCTACTCTATTATCACACTTAGTCTCCAGGTTAGGTTGAAACTTAATTAATAAGAAATGTAAATTGTTAATTGAAAAATAATAAATAATTAAATTGTCAGAAACAATGGATTTTGCCATTGCAAGGATCCACTTTTCCATCCTGACTAGCGCATAAACAGCGCACAACCAGTGAAAGCATGAAGTTATCTGCATTTATTTACTAGTGCTTGATAAATAGCTATGCATGACACTTTAAAAATAAAATTATTTTTCTTGCAATAATTCAAGATAAACAGATTTAATGTTCCCTCTTCTATCATATTAGTGTGACAACATATAATCTGGAATAGTGGGTGTACGCTCAGGACACGAAAATGAGTCCAAATTTCTGAATAACGTTTATTCACCAGCACAGGGTAAACAGGAACAATATACAGTGCAAAACAGCACTTATTTAATTTACCACTAATTCTTCAAAACAGTTGAAACTGTTCGCAAGACATTAACGTAACTCATTTCACAAAACAGCGGCTGGGGCGCGGTAGCCCATTGGTTAGCGCGTTGGAGTTGCACTCGGTAGGCCCGGGTTCGATTCCAGCCACTGCCAAAAACTGCTGCCGTGTTCATGCGGAGTACGATCACGTTAAACATGTGGGTCCGAAAGTTCTTCCGAGAGGTTGGTGGTAGGGGAAGGAGGGTACGGTCCCTGTGGATGCCTCCCCCGGTCAAGATAAACAGATTTAATGTTCCCTCTTCTATCATATTAGTGTGACAACATATAATCTGGAATAGTGGGTGACTGGGTTCCGGTCTAAATTGGGTGGCACTTCCCGACCGTCCAAACAGTTACCTTACACCTTTCTGGTAGGTCGGACGGTCTGGGTTTCAACAACAACAAAACAGCGGCTACTATTCTCAATGTATTGACGAATATCCCAGTTCGATATAGCTCGTACTACGTCAAGCGCTCTCCAACTGACTGAGGTCTCATTTTATGGACTCTCTATAGAAACGTCTGGAAATATGTCATGTCTCGTAGAATATTCGCTATTTCGAGGTGTTTCTCGAACCTTCGAAAAGTCGCAAAATTGGCGGTAGATCATCAAACCTAGCAACCCCCTTCCGAACTTCAGCATATGGCAACCCTAGATTCACGACATAAGAAAAGTTGCCTGTACGAGTATTTTCTGAATATGTTTTTTGTTTTCAAAAGAGACGTTTTGTACGTTCGCAACAATAGTAACTACATGGATGCTAGCTAATATTTTCGCTGATCTAAGTTGAAAGCTCCGCCCGGTAGATAAGTTCGTGATACAATGGTCAGCGTTATAACCAACAGGCTACAAAGTCAGAAATATAGCGAATGTTGCATAAGTAAACGTCTGGAATTTGGAAAAAAAACTTCTCATAATATGTGATAATAAAACGCTACTAACGATGTCCATACTGGTATATTGTAAATATATTAATCGCATCATTATTCTCCATTAAAATCTTTATTTGTATTAAACAAACAACAGAACTGCATGGGTTACTGCATATCTATAGACAACCATCTGTGCAGTTTCTAAGCCCATGCATTATACTAAGAAGCACTCAAGAGCTTCTAAGATTATTTCTGTCATACTTTAACATTTGTATACTTTTAAAAACCTTAAAATATATCATAATATATATGACTCATTTATATAATGAGACAACGTTTACTTTTTGGCATTTGCATCTCAGTAATGACACTCCTTTTATATTAAAGATCACATTCAGACATTTAAAGATCACATTCAGACATTCAAAGATCACATTCACATAAGAAGTAAAAGCTGTCAGTTCGCGTACTGAATTTATGTTTTAATGTCTGGGAATTCTTTTTACTGGCATATAAAATCGATCAAATGACAGAAAGGGATTATTTTCGTCCGTTAGCAAGTGATTTCCTCCAAAATTGCTTCATTTTTTGGATATTTAATATTACTAGACGTTAGAATGCTGTCAAAAGAAATAAGTTATATTTTAACATCGCGCCCTACCTTTTAATATTACATTTTGAGCTTAACGTGTATGCATTTAAATAATTGCATTTTTCTGGAGGTTATTATGATAACTCAGGGTTTGCTTAACTAATACATTTGGTTTTTTTATTAAACGCGTCTCGATCATTGCCCTGAATACCATTTTTTGTTTATAAAAGTTATTGCCTAATGTGACTACAATAGAATGTAAATGAATCTTGTAAAATGGATGATTTTTTGCGTTCAGTTTGCTACAGTAATTATATATGAAAGTAAATTACTATGCCAGCTCTAGAAATTTACAAATATTAATTTATTTTTACCTTCATGGTTGTGGTACCTATTTTCATCGTTTTACTGTCAATGCAATGTATGATATGTGTTTAAGAAAATTTCAAAAGTAATCAAAATTTGATATCAGTCTTACGACGGATTTATGTATCGATGATTAAGTCTGACAGATGGTTTTAGATGTATCTGTCTACAGTTTGATATAAAAAAAGAAAGAAAATTTATTTGCATTTTATTTTTCAATGGGCTGCATAGATTTATTGTGCTTTATACAGAAATTTTCCACAACTACACATAAGAGGATGGTCCTATTTGAATTTATGTAAGATATGTCATATTGTTTTAAAGCTATAGATGTATTTGTTCTTAAGAATCCGATTCTACATCGGACGTACAAAGTCTCAAAGTTTTTCTCAACACACATTTGTACAATTGATAAAGTTTATATTATACTATTTGAAATCTAATTAAATTAGTAAATATTTAAACTAATAACCAATCGAGATAAACTCGGCTAGATGTTTTCAATGATATAAGGTATGTCTTAATAATAGCTAGAAAAGTTTGATATTCATGAATTAACTATGAGTTAACATTAACAAAGAACGACATCGATTTCAGATACACACTTAAAAACAAATTTTAGAGACATTATTTTATGACTCTTAATGTCGGAAAAATTATGTACCAAACTAATTAAAAATGTTTTCAGTTCTAACCCTCCTACCCTTCCTTCTAATAATTGAATTGAGTGTTATATTTATCTGCTCTGGTTGCCGAGAAATCTACTGCAATAGTTTCCTTATAGTCTCTCAATTGCTAAGATCGTGAATTCGAATCCCGCCTACAAGCATGGTTGTTAAAGCTGTAGTGTGTTCTGTCTCCGCCCCCCCTCCCTTGATGCGTCAGGGTAACGCCATATGACGGGAAAAGTGTTCACATTCTAGTCGATGTATGGGCAAATAATTTGTTAATCAAGCAAATAGCCATTAAAAATTATTATTATTATTTTGCAATTCCCCATATTCCACTGCAAGTAACAATTTACAGAGGATTACTAAGATTTTCACCGACACAGGCGTATAATCATTTAAAATTTTCACATTTGAGTATGAAATGATCGATGTCTTGAAGGGGGAATTTTGGACATCAAATTACATGTACATAAATAAAATCATAATTTCCTCATGATAATGTCAATGCAGCAAAATAATTAGATCCATTTTAAATGTAAAAGAGGCTATCAGCAACACATTCTTATTTGAAAGTAGGACAGATTTTAAGTACGTATGGCAGACGAATATCGTTTGCTGATGAGCTCCAAAAAGAGTAAGTTTGACCCATGGTTATTATTTGCTGAACTTCTAGAATGATTCTTAACATAATAGTTTTGATACAGAATGTTAACCCCTTGTGCATTTCTTATATTATCTATAAAAAATAATAGAGACACATTTAAATTATTTTCTTTTCAGATGTATTGCAAGGCAAGTCTATTAATATTTATATCCATTTTAATAATATGTAACTCCATACAGGTACTTTAACTGCTAAGTTATTTACGCGCCACATAATCCCAGGCTGATGTAAAGTATTAAGTTATACAAGCTATCCATTGCGCTGTACTTAATTACATTTTTAACGCCCCCTCGTAATTACCAAGCATATTTACAAGAAAATAAAATTCTTTGTAAGAATAAAACGCGGGAGTTTAAACTGGCAACATTGCCTACCGAACACAAATTATCCGAGATATTTACGAAAATGCACGATAACCCTTAATGACTGGAGGAAGTTTTATCGCAAAAATCGTTAATGAACTGTCTGTAAACGATTATCAGCAGGAAGCCGTATCGGTTCCAGATACATAACAATAAAGACGGAATTTCCGACAGCTACTTATATTGATTCCGACGTAGAATGCGGTACAGAATCCGTGGTGAAAATAGTTTTCGTTATAATTATTTTAATTCTCAAAAATCTGAACCATAACATAACTAGTGTATGTTTTTTTGCTTTTTTTCTGTTTAATGTGTAATACTCGTACATGAAAAGAATCAAGCTAACAATGGAATGTACTTACTGAAGAAGAAATATAAAATCCAATTAGATGTTTTCAATACTTAATGACTTAAAAGGTCATAGTCTAAAAGTAATGGATAGTGGGTATTACAAACTTTGAACTGTGAAGGATCTTTGAAAAGGAAAAATTGTAACAAATTTTGCTTTACTAGTTAAAGACTAATTTATTCCAGTTAAATGTTAAAGACAACTTGACCGATGTAGAACTCTTAAAATGATATAAAACACTAAAACTTTGTCAAATTTATGGAATGAATTGAAAATCGACAGAATAATTCCTATTATATATACATTTTTTTTGACAACTGCTTTTGAAGTAATAACAATAGCAACCTGCTCGACAAATGTTATACAATAATTCATATTCTTTGTGATTTTACACATTTTATATTTATTACTTTCCTTATATACATAATGTATAAGGAAAGTATTGTGACGGCGTCGAAAATTCGAATTCGAGTTTTTGACGGGAGAGCACGTTTCAATCCTCCCTGATCACGAATCAAACACTTTTGAAGTGATGTGTGTCTGCCTGTGTGTGGAGACGATAACTGGCGAACGAATGGACCGATTCGAACCAAATTTGGTACAAAAATCCCAATCTGCAAACACTCAAAGCCTATTGTTTTTATACACAATCGAATGTTCCGAACCCCCCTAAATTTTCGAATGAAATTTTGAAAAAATCGTCAAAAAATCAAAATCGCTAATAAAGTTACGAAAATAGACTTTTCTTATGTAAATTTTCATTAGAAAACGATTGACATAAATTTTAGAACGCTAACATGAACCTTTCTAGAAATATTGCGCATTTTTAAAAAAAATTATCAAAAAGTCATATAAAATAAAAAAAAAATATTGCCCATTGAGAAACATGTTCATTTTTCGTATATAATATCATGCAATAAATTGGGTGACATCATTCTCGTGGATCTAGCTCGTTTCAATCATGTAAAAGATACTTTGAGTAATACTTTTGTATTTGAACGTCAATAGTCATTTATCTGCTGGAAGAATAACTTATTTCTTCGTCCGTAACGCTTGGCGAGATTTTAGCGACGAATTTGGCGGAATGTCGCCAACTTAGCGACTATTTGAAATGTTGCCAGATTAACGAATATCTCGCTAAATGGATAAAAATGACGCTATATCAATGAAAATGACGACTAATTGTCGAAAATTCAATATCTTGGAAAGAATATTAGTATCTACTATAAGAAAAACTTATTTTTTTAATGTAAAAGTAGTAAATTAATTCCATCATATAAGGAAAGTCATGTGTTGCACACATCAGATATTTTATATATATAAAGATAAAAATGATTGGGAAAATAATTATTTGGTTCTCATTCCAAGTAGTACATACTAAATGCTAGTGAAATATAATACGCATATGTTAAATAAAACATTAACAAAACATTTTTATTTTTTATTTACAGCTTTCATAAAACTAAAATCAGTATAATAATTTGAAATTATAGTACTCTTAGCCGTCAAAGAGTATAAAATAAAAAATTTGATGAAATTTTGAAGCTAGAAAATACTAATCCCTTGTGACTGTCCAACAATAGACCGTAGAAAAACGTAAAATCTGACAAAAATAACCTTTTTTAATTACAAAATTTCAATTAAATCGTTAGTACATATATCAAGGAATCTAGAGCTAATATTTTGATTTAATTTTGTCTTTTCATAATTAGAACCACAATATATATTATACTTGACTGTTTAGACCATAGGTTTACAACCTTTTTTTGCCCACCTCCCACTTTGAGAATATATTTTTCCTAATGTCCCCCCCCCCCCCCCCAATTTTTTTACTTGCAAATCTGAAACAGCTATTGCCACAATTATATTTAAACGTGTAATATTATATACTATAGTCGTAAGATAGGATATGGCCCTATCCTATTTCTGAGTTTAAAGAAGACTGTTTCTATGAGAACAATTAAAACGCATACTTAATTATATTGAAAAGTATTTTTATTAATATTCAAAAGACATTGCATTTATTATTTATCTAATGAGAACATTGAATTTGATGCATTTTACAGAGTTTGTTAATATCTGGCTCGATTTTACTTAAAAACAACCGCAAGTCGCCGCGTTCTGTAACTTGGAGCCGATTTCTCTTTTTAGTTACCAACATTGCTACAGCACTAAATCCACTTTCAGCTAAATAGGAAGATGGGAATGCTATCAGAAATCGTTGAACAATCGACTATAATTCGGGTACAGTTGCAAAATCGGCTTCTGCAGCCAAAATTCTTGGTAGCCATTCATGAACTTAATTTTTAATTCCTCATTTGTCGTCAGTTCTATTAGATCTTCTTGTAACTGGGATGATCCTGCTGTGTTGACATTTGAAAAAGGATCCAAAACCCAGTCTGGTATATCCATGTTTAAAATGTCCTGGAATCGTTCCTTGAAATCACTATGGAGGTTTTCCAAGTGTTGAGAGTAAACAAGCAAGTTGTCGTGCTTGAATGATACTGCTGATAAATTTGGGAAGTTACTGAATTCGCGTCTGCCGATATTTATTTTGTATAATAGCAGTTTGGACACGAAAGCAGCAACGCTATTTTTGTCTTAATCAAGTTTAAGTCATCGCCTTGAAGTTGGAGATTGACATCATTAAACTATTTATACAGGTCTGTCAAGTACGCAATATCGTTCTTTGATGAGATAATGTTGTCGCGCAATTCCGTGTCTTTGTTTCCTAGGAACTCTATCACAGACCCAAACAGATTGTAAAATCGAGTCAAACAAGTACCCTTTGTGTGAAGTACACCTCTGTGTGAAGCAGCAATCGGTTGAAATCTTCATCATTGGCAATGCAAAGCTGACTAAATAATCTGTCATTCAACGAGTTACTTCTGCTTTTATTAACTGCTCTGATAACATATTGCAGTGATGTATGGAGGCGTTCACTCAAATTTTTCGCAACCAAATGCTGGCGATGAATTACGCAATGCACAGGAAGCACGTCAGGAACTTTATTTTTTAAGCACGCTATGAAGCCTTTGTGACGCCCTGTCATAGCCGGTGCGCCATCCGTAGCAACTGACAAAATATTATTAAAAGGAATTTCCTTTTCGTCACAAAACATTTCCAGTGTATTAAATATGGTTTCTCCTTTTGTATATGTTTCCAAATTCGTAGCAAACAATAGTTCTTGACATATTTTCTCATCTTTGATAAACCTCACGTATGACAATAACAATGCTTCATTGGTTGGTAAAGTGGACTCATCCTGCTGAATTGAAAATTGACAAGTCTGCAGATGATTGCACAGTGATTCATCAATGTTTTCAGCCATCTCATCAATTCGTCTTTGCACAGAACTATTGCTCAAATTAATTTTTCGGATAATATCTGCAGCTGGTTTATGGAGCACAGTGGTTATTACTTCATTTACTGCTGGTAAAACTAAATCTTCCCCAATAGTATGCCGTTTCCATGTTTTAGCAATCAACAATGAGATATTGTACGAAGCTCGAAGTCCGTCATCGTCTTGCATAGAAGCTGATGAAAAAAGTATTGATACAGTTGGCTGAATTTCGTACTTCTTTTTCATGTCTTGAAAATAGGTCACATCTTTGTCTTTCTTATCCGGGTGTATTTTATTAAAATGATCTTGAAGCCTAGAAGGCTTCGTCGCTTCATTTGAAAATGTTTTTTGACAAATACGGCACATTGGCGATGATGGATTTGTGGGATTTTCGATAAATCCGTACTTAATATAATCCACACTATACTGCCGCCTCTTCTTTTTTGCTTCCGACATGGTTTTTACTTTACAGATACTTGAGTATTATAAGTGTACATTTAAAACCCTGTCATCAATTGCGCGCGATAATGCTAATGAAAATAAAATGAACAATCACTGCCTTTATATAGGTTGGAGACATATAACACGCATCGACAGGAATAAGATAAACATGCAGTGACTCGTTTATAAGACCCGGCGTCGAAGTAAAGCGCGGGAGCAGAGTGAGGGTTAGAACAAGCACAGATAATACTGACAATTCTTGCACGATTGCAAAAATCACGTTATTTAACAAAAACTTGTTGTAACAGAATTGCTACAAGCATATTTTTTGCTATTTTTTATTAACTGGCTTTTGTTAACTTTACCTGTATTTATATATCAGATATTTCACGTGAAATTGGAAGATTTGAAAATTTTTAATTCATATCTAAAATTAAAAATGTTTATGTCACCCAATTTAATGTAGATCTGAATGTAATGGAATCTTTAAGTTCAATTTTCATCCACTTCCCGAACTACCGAAATATGTGAATTTTCGCACACGTGATAAAAATGATTAAAATACATACAATAACAAAAATTAACCAATATTAAAGTTTACTTTAGTTAGTACGTGATTAGCGTGTTTTTTTTTGTCTTTTTTAAACTATATTTTTTTAATCTGCCTACCGCCCCTCGTTACCATCTCAACGCCCCCTAATTTTCTCTGGGTCTTGTACTGCCCCCCTGAAAGTTTCAAACGCCCACAAGGGGGCGTTATCGCCCACCTTGAGAACCTATGGTTTAGACGAAGAATACATTTTAGGGATGACTAGTGAAATTAGTAATAAAGTGATTACTACATCAAAATAATTAAATTTCCTTAAAAAGTTTTGAATACGTATCAAAAGTATTCTAAGCATCGTATATACATGGTGTCCCAAAAAGATGAAAACGCGCTTTACTTTTTTACCTGTTGGAGATAAGTGAGCAATATAAATTGTAAAAATGTTGAAAGGTAGGAAATAAGACTACGTTAATGAAATAGTCCTTCCATTAATTTTCAAAAAGTTACACTTTTCAAATTTTTATACGACACCTTTAGTCAAATTTGGTCAATCAACAATTTTTAATTTTTAATGCAACAAGATCATTAAAGAAATCCGCATATATGTATCTTTAAAATCAACTGAATTATGATAATGGGGAAAATCTGACTTATGCCATTTTTCCGTATCATGTGAAAGGCTGTTCCATCAGTGAAAATAGGGATCATAAACAAATTGACGATGGAAATTGTTTGGATCAAAAATACGTTAATATGTGTCAAATGTTTTATCACAAATGCTATTTAATGCTTTATTTTTATCTAAATAAAGCATTACACAGACAGAAATCATATAAAGCAGTGGTACACACTACGCGGTTGCGAGTATCCTATGCATTATCATCCTGTCTTAACTTTTTACTTTCCTTATATACAATAATGTATAAGGAAAGTAATGTGACGGGGTCGAAAATTCGAATTCGAGTTTTCGACAGGAGATCACGTTTCAAGCATGCCTGATCACTAATCGAACATTTTTGAGGGGATTTCTGTGTATGAAAGTATGTGTGTGTGTGTCAGTGAGACTGTGGAGACGATAAATGACGAACAAATGGACCGATTCAAACGAAATTTGGTACAAAAAATACAATCCGTGAATACTGGAAGCCTATTGTTTTTATACGCAATCGAATGTTCAGAAACCCCCTAAATTTTCGAGTGAAATTTTGAAAAAATCATCAAAAATCAAAACCTCTAATAAAGTTACGCAAATAGACATTTCTTATGTAATTTCTCATTAAAAAACGATTAACATAAATTTTAGAACGCTAGCATGAACCGTTCTCGAGATATTACACATTTAAAAAAAATATTATCAAAAAATTATATAAACCTATTGAGAAACAAGATCACTTTTCATATGTAATATCATGCGATAAATTTGGTGACATCATTCTCGTGGATCCTAGCTCGTTCCAGTCATGAAAAAAATATACTTTGAGTAATACTTCTGAATTTGAACGTCAATAGTCATTTATCTTTTATAGGAATACATTATTTCTCCGTCCATAACGCTTGGCGAGAATTTGGTGACGAATTTGGGGGAATGTTGCTAACTTGGCGACTTTTTTAAATGTTACCAAATCAAAGAAAATCTCGCCAAATGGATAAAAATGACGCTAAATCAATGAAATAACGACCATTTGACGAAAATTCAACATCCTGGAAAAAAATATATATATACTATAAGAGTAACCTATTTTATTTTTACTGTAAAAGTAGTAAATGCATTGCATTATATAAGGAAAGTCATGTGCTGTCCACATCAGATTTTTTGTGTTATGTCACAAATTTACATTTCTAATTCGATATATGATCCCCATTCACAATGTTCAATTTTCAATTATATATAACTCGCTCAATTTTAAAGATACAGATATGCAGGTTTTTTAATGATCTTGTTGCATTAAAAATAAAAATTTTCTGATTGACCAAATTCATCTAAGGGGATCGTATAAAAATTTAAAAAGTGTAACTTTTTGAAAATTAATGGGAGGACTATTTCATTAACGTAGTCTTATTTGCTACCTTACTTTCAATATTTTTGCCATTTACACTGCCCGCTTATCTCCAAGAGGTAAAGAATTAAAGCGCGTTTCAGTCTTTTTGGAACACCCTGTATAATAAAATGAACTCCCTAAAGTAGTCAGCTTCTAATCAATTTGGTTGATTTTTGCTTAATATACGGTCTTAACAAAATGTTATGGTCTTGTGTAAGATGCAGTGCATTGGGATATAAAAAGCATGGAATATTACCTTGTGCTGATTAATATAAAAGATAATCCTAGAGTGAATAATAAAATAAGCTACAAATGGTCATATGATAAAATACTTAAATTTTTAAAAACTGTTGAAGTATTTCCAATATCTGGCATGCTAAATTTATTTTGCTTTAAAATTTAGACTGCTGAAACACTTTTTAACGTACTGTATCAAATTCTTTAAAAAGTTTATCAAACAATGCTATTTATTCACAGAAATGACATTTTTGTCAGTAAAATAATGAGAATAAGGTAGGCAATTTTCTGTATAGAAGAATCTAATTGTGTACCACGTGATTAAAAAGCATGTTAAAGTGGACAAGATTTCTTAAAATCAGCAGTAGCACCAGTGTTTTAAATCACTAGTAATATATTTCTTTTCTATTCTTTCGATATATACATGATAGCCAAATCTGAATATATAAATGTACTTTGGGGTATATTTCGACCCCATTTTTCACCTAGCGGTATTGAACACAGTATGCACGTTTACTGGTAAATAGAGCCATGAATGGGAGCATTATAAACCAACATCAACAACGGTTAACGAATAATTTTATTTGGTGTCAAAATCTAAGCGGTATTGATAAGACAGAAATATCATAATTATGGAATATTTCGTATTCGTATGAGTTTCTGCAAAGAACAAATTAAATATCGATCTGACCAAGTGAATGCCGATAACTTGCAAATCAGTTTCTGTGTTTAAGCATATCGATATTGTCTTCGCATTAAAAAAATATAACATTTAAGCGCATCGAAATAATAATCAGAAATGACTATCTTAATCGCATGATCACAAAGGAAATAATGCCTTCATTTCATCTGCTGCCAAGTTTCATTCATAAGTAAAATCCGATTCATAGAGCAATAGATATTACGCTGACCATTAAAACATGAAGGGGGGGGGGAATTAAACCGCAGACCGTGTATTCAATCCAAAATTTATGATTTATCTTTTATTGTTGGTTAGCAATTTACCCGTTCGTCGTAAAGAATATGTAATATAAATGAACTTAAATTTCACAATAATGTGCAAATTCCTGTAGTATTCTAAATGGCATTTTTATTAAAAACTTTATGTTAAAACCTTTAAAAAAACGTTAATTCTCCTGAGAGCTGTCAGAATTTATGTTCTTGCTATGCAAAATTATCTTCACAGGCAGACCTGAGGCATAATATGTCCTGATCCTGTTTGTAAACAAATTAACAAAAAAGATGAAATTCGATCAATATCTGCCAAAATGAAAGATCTAAAATGGTATTAGAAAATATACACGTACTAGTTTTACTCTGTATTAACAATTGGTTAAGCACAATATATGAGTTAATTGGCAAAGAGCTTGAAAAAAACATTGGCAAATAAATGAGATAACGGAAGAAATCAAAAATATCAGTAATTCCCGTGACCTTTAAGCGCGACAACTATTATTGATATAAACCAAGCAAAAATGCAACTCTGATAAAATCTATTTTATATCCTTTAAGAAGAAAATATTTCATAGAAATTGTCTGCTGTGTTAGCTATATATTGGATTTAAATACATTGTTAAACAGAAGGATATAATTTTCTTAAAATAAATTTGCAGAAAAATTATCGTCTGTATACTGCTGTGTCTGTGGAAGATTTAAATGTGTGTTTTCATTAATATCTTGCCAACCCGAATCCAAAGCTACCCAAAACATTTAATAAAATTCGGTGCAGCCGTTCTTCCATGATGATGAGGCAAAAACACACACAAATACAAACATATTTTCAATTTTATAAGATAACAGAATCCATGGAACAGTTTTGCTCTTATTACGCGCTGGCCAACATGGCATATTAGGTATATGTTCATGGAATAGCCGAATAGATTGTTTTTATCTTTTGAAATCTGCGTATCAAAAGATAAGAACACTCTGTGGGTGAGTTTTGTGAATCTGAAATTGTCCGTTGCAGCCTTTAGTAGCCTGAGCACAATTTTAAGTCGTTTACGGGGTGGCACTCATTTGTCGTTCCCATAAAGGACCATAAAATTGCAGAATATAGTTAAGTTTTTTGCTGCCATTGCAGATATCAGTGTATAATAAGTGTTAAATCGGTCTGCGTATGCTCTTATCTTCAACAGGAGTGTGTTTCCAACCTTTTCTGTGTCCCTTGCGGATGGCCGTTGTTAATTTGTAAACTAATTTGTTCAAAAATAATATGATAATATTTTTATATTTTTACAAGTGATTATAATTTGGTAAATTTCAAGTTGGTAAAAATCAAAGAAATTTATGAGTTCCACAGCAAGGAAAATGAGAGACACTCTATCACCACGGCGCTTTCATTTATACGAAAACAGCACAATCAAAATTACTTCGCACGATGTGTCAAATAGAGTTGATGCGACACTGAAAGGTATCGATCATATTGTATATACAACAAGTATAAAGAATTACATTTATTATTAAATTGTATTTTCTAACAACTTAGAATCGCTAAAACTCTAAATGCGTTGTAGAACTTTTGATATGTGTAGTACAAAAACGACATCGGCTGTTTTTCCTTTTATTTGCAGTACTTTTGATGATTTATATGCACACAAAAGTAGGCTTGGTTTTTATTTATGAATTCTTACTAAACTGTTTCACTGCAGATCATATATGATTACTTTCTGTAAATCTCTATAGCGACCCAAATGATATATGATAAACAAATAATAGAGGTCAGTCAGTAACGGTTTGCTAATTCGCTGGAGTAATGTTTACCCAAGTTTGCCTTACTGATAACTCAAAACTACATTTTTTCAATAATAAAATATGTATGCGATTTATCCTTTTATTATCACAATTGGCAAGAACTCACACACCAATATAATTTCACAAGCCTGTATGCTACTGTTAGTTTTGTGTTTGAGGACTATAAGTCTTACAAATTGCGCCACCCATGCTATATGATTGTATTTAGCTCCCATCAATGGATTTTGCTGGCTGTATTGTTTCTATCGGTAGCAATCACGCAAAGTAAATTAACCTGGACAATAAAAAATGTAAATTAATTAAATATATTAACTCTATATTACGGTTCAAGATAATAAAGTGGTTTAAATATATTTGCATAATCTATCATACGCTTCGCTCTTTGAAAATTCAGTTGAATTTAAAAACTAATGCCAATTTAGATGAAAGTGACCCCCATATCAATGGACGTAAATTTTTCAAATCGTAAATGTGATTGTATTTACTGTTGTAGTTCTTATTTCAGACACTAGATGGCGATATAAGAATTATATGTTTTCTTACAGGTTCCTTCCTGCGTAGAACTCCTGTTCCTTGGACCATTCCTGACATTGAACGCTTTCGTCATTTGTTTATGTATGTTGTCCGGATATGGAAATCAGAAATTTCATTACTTCTCAGATGCGAAAGGACAACTTTTTGAGGACTGTATAGAAGAATATAAGAGTAGATCGGTTATAAACATGCAGAGTGGATGCAGCTTTAGTAGTGCAAAATGAAAAAGTACAACGATGATTTTTGAAATATCAGGTATGTTTCATATATTTTCAAGTTCTTTAATAACAACTTTGTACAAGTCAAACACAAAAACTATTTTGCGCTATGCAATTAAAAGATGAAAATACTTTGAATATATTTTGATCGTACATTGGCATAGGACAAACATGATGCGAATCAGATGTTTTCACTCTAAATAATTCACCTAGAATTTATGTGTTAATGGAATTTTATTACGCCATGAGTAAAATTTATTACAAAAATCAGAACCATAAACCCCATTTTATCTCAATTTAAAAATTTGAGAACTTGTACTCAACTGTAAATTCTCCAGTTAAAATTTTAAAAAGATGGTTAATATGTTGTTCAACGTTATATTTCATTGTCAGATAACTATAAAATCGGAGAAATATTTCCTACTGATTCTTATATTTGAGAACGAGTTGGAGTGGGACAGATTTGGATTCCGAACACAAATCATGTGGCGGATTATTAGATTAAAATTTTCACAAAATTAAACGATGTACTTGATCAAAACCTATAATAATTGAAATAATGCTGGACCGCATATAATACTGCAGGATCGCATACAATAATACTGGGTCATATACAATAATGCTGGAAATAATACTGGATCGAATTTGCTTTTATACTGCTGTACTCTAAATAATAATACTGTTACATTGTGATATACGTTTAATTAGATGCATAATTTTATGTTATGCAAGTTAAATGTAGATACACTTTTGTATTTTGAGCGAATTTAAAAGACGCTTAAACAGTATCCATACAATCTGAAATTCGATGCTCGAATATTAACGCTGGTTTCTGAAATGTAAGCATTATTCTGAATTTTAATGATCCTCCTTCCCGCACTGCGAGAATAAAATCAGTGTCCCAAAAAATAAATAAAATTCAAAACGCAAGTAACTAGAAAATGCCTATAAATTAAAATCCATAAAAACTAAAAATGCTAAACAAAAATCCCCTACACACTAAACAAGTTCATATGTGAGCGTTTATAAAAATACTATTTACAATTGCCTCTCTTATAACTTTCAATATCGGATGACGTATATCGATAATTTGAAATGAAACGTTATCTTCAGAAAATATAGCAAAAAAACACCTTGGCAGTCGGTTCACCCATGGCCGAGTTGGTTAGGACGCTAACCTCTGAATCATGGGGAGTTATACCGAAGGCTGCGAGATCAAACCTCTCGTCGGCAGGACGGTCTTGACTACCTGCGTATGCTGGGTTTTCTGGTTTCCTAGCATGGAACGCAAATGCGACGCAGTTACTATTTAAAAGTCCTTCCAGAAAGGCATTCATACTTTGGCTTCATGGTCAGATTTGACAGTAATAAATATCCCCCAATTCATTAATGATTAATTAAGCAGCGGGACGTGGTACCTCTGGTTTCCTATGGGTCAGGGACCGTTCTGTATTTGGGTCTCAGACTCATGGGAACCCTTGGTAACATTGTCCTGCGATTCCGGTCGCCGAAGTCCATTTTGCTGTATTTTCTATAATAATTTTCATGTATAATTAATTTAATTATAAATTAAATTTAAAATGCTTTATTATACGATATAATATTATATAATAAAATGTATTATTATATAATGCATTTTAATAATTTAATTAACGATTTAAAATGTATTTTATAATATAATATATTATTATAATACATTTTAATAATTTAAAATGTATATTTAATTCAAAATTATTAACGTATAATTAATGAAATGTTGGACAAGAATGAAAATCAATGATTGAATTCATTTCAATCATATTTAAATTTATTTTTTTTAAAGTTTAATTTATATTTATTATTTTAGTTTTAATATGCATTGTAATAATTTTGCAATTGACTTTTTAATTCATTTTTATAATTTCCTTAAATCCATGTCTTATGATTTTAATGCTTAAATTAATCCTTATTTTTATCGAAGAATATGATATTAAATTATTATTGTTAACTCTTTTGTTATTAAATCATAACAAAAGAGCGTACTGGATATGCATCAATAGGAATAAATGTAATTAGAATCAAGCGTTAGTCGTAATGAAGCATTAGAAATTCTAATTACTTAAAATACCAATAGGGGGATAATATACCTTTATTCAAACTTAAATAATATAGGAAAATATCAATTCAGTTAATTCGATTAATAAAAAAATTTGCATAACAAAATTCGAAGGTTCTCAAAGGTCTCGCGCATTTTTCTAAAATATAGCTTCGTTTTACAAATTTCATTGTTTACTATATTAATATCATTAAATTCTATTGTATACTTTTGTATTGTATTTGTGTGCAACAGGAACTGCTGATAAGCATGTTTCTTTAACAATATCATGCTCTTAAAAAAATTGTAATTTGTACGTCGATAAACAAATTTTAAAATATAGTAATAAATGCCTTTCTGTATGTAAACGGAATGGAATTTTCTAAATCGCTTCCTGACGTAAATTCCGTCTGCATTTATTATGTATTTCAAACACTAGATGGCACTGTCATAGTTATTTGTTTCTTTCTGTTTAATCACCTGTGCAGAACATGCGTCTTTTCATTCATTTTAATGTACCGAACTCGATATTCAGCCTGTTGTGAGATTTTGTCTATTCCGTACTAAAAAGCAGAAATCCACGGGGTTCATCTTTATACAAAATATAGAAGAATACGACGGTTTGATAAACATATGAGCAATGCGTGGTTTGCACCTATGGAAATATACAACGACTATTTTTGATAACTTAGGTATTTGATAATTCTTTCAATCTCAAACGTTTAAAAATCAGTGTGGTGCATGTCAATAGTATCATTTATATGTATAGAATTATTTATGCCATAAATATGTGTACTGTTTGTTTTTAGAGCACAAAATATGGTGGAAGATTTGGAACTAAATGTTTAATCTCATTCTATATGATAATTGAACAGTGATTATTATATAATCGGGTCTGTTCACATGAGTCAGTTAGTTCTACGGGAATTCACAATTCGGTTTCACAGAACTGACAAATATGGCAAAGCATTGCCCAGATTAAGGTTTCAAATAAAGCATAGTTAGTTAAAAGTCAAAATATTAAAACTTAAGTTTGGAAAATTAATTGTTCAAAATAATTTTAAAAGTTAAACAAGTGGTAACATTTTCTATTGTTAATCTGTAGTGACATGTAAATATATTCTTTTATGAATATTATTTGAATTGAAATTGGGTTTTCATCGAATTCAATACGAATTGAAGTTTTGTCAACTTCAAACTTTAGTGTCTGTTGTTGAGACCCAGGACATCTGACCTACCAGAAAAACTTTGGTGTCTGTGTTTGATCACATAATTTATCGATAGTTTATATAGGAAACATTTTACACAACACTCATAAGATTTTATATAAAGTTTGATAATGTGTACTATAATATATTTTTAAACGTATTCAAATTTTAAAAATACCCCTAGTTTCAGAAGTGAATTCCAAAGTACAAGTTTGAATGTTTTTCCCTGATTTAATATGATATCTGGCAATCTAATTCCAGGAACATTCAATGAATTCAAAGATCACAACCCTAACGGCTGGTAAAATAAATATGTATGATTTAATTTTCATGAAAATCGACTTTGATGCGCCTGTTGCACACTCTCTGAATAAAAAAATTAAATAATTTGTACATTTATTGCATCTTACAGAATTGCATTTTGCATTCCAAATAATTACTTATATACATACAGTATAATGTATAGGTGAGATATTGTGACAGAGTGTACTTTTCAAGCATCTCTGAACTCGAATCGATCATTTTTCAGGTGATATCCATCTGTGAGTGTCCGTCCATGAATCTGAAGACGATATCACACGATCGAATGGAGCGTTTCGAACAAAATTTGGTACAAAAATTGTGATCGACGATTACTGGAAACCCATTGCTTTTAAACGCAATCATATGTTCGAAAGAGCCCTCCCGCCCCTCCTATATTTTTGAACGAAATTTAGGAAAAAAATCATCAAAAAATCAGAAACTTGAATACTGTTACGTAAATAATTATTTCTTATGTAATTATTTCATTAGAAAACGATTGACACAAATTTAAAAATTCTAACATGAACTGCATATTGTGCTATTCAAAGAAGCTTATCAAAAAATTCGCAAAGTATTAACTATTGTGTAATACGTTCACTTTTCATGTGTAAAATTACACTATAAATTTGTTAACTTCATTCTCATGAAACTAGTTCGTTCCATTCGCGAGAGAAAATATGTTGTAATAATTTTGTAATTTGAAACCTAACAATTCCTAAATCATAATTGGGAAGAGTTCACAACACACCAATATAATCCCAATACTGTATGCTACTGTTAGTTTTGTACTTATAGCACATACGTCTTTAAAATGCACCATAAAAGCAATATGATTATATTTAGCTCCCCTCAGTGGATTTTACTACGTTGGTTCTAACTTTAGCAAATACGAAACGTAAATTGATCTAGACAATTAAACAAATCTAAATTATCTTATACCGTTATATAAACTCTATTATCCTATACCGTTATATAAAGTGGTCAAAATATATTTGTGTATAAACTGTCACCCGCTTCGCTCTTTGATAATTAAGTTTATTTTAAAAGTAATGCCAAATTAGATGAAAGTGACTCCGATATCAGTGGGATTAAATTTTCTAAATCTTGGCAGTAATTGCATATACTGCTGTTTAATTTTGTATTTCAGACACTAGATGGCGATACAATAATTTTACGTTTTCTTACAGGTTCCTTCTTGCTTAGAACATCTGTGCCTTGGAGCATTCCTGGCCCCGATTACGACAGTGAGTGTTTTCGTCATTTGTTTATCTGCTTTCCGGATAAGGTAAACATATACTTCATGACTCCCTGATGCAAAAAGTATATTTCTTTACTTTTTCGAGGCGTGTAAAGTATGTAGATAGGTTATAAAGATGCAAAGTGGATGCAGGTTTAGTTATACAAGATGCAAAAGCACAACAATGATTTTTTGAATATCAAGTATGTTTCCTGCAGTTTCATTTATTCATACTACAGTTATTTAAGAGATATAGTAACTTTGTACAAAATGAAACGCAAACTGTTTCTTCTCTATATAATTCACCTAGAGTTTGTTTGTTAAAGGAATTTTATTGCGCCATGTATAATCACATAAATCGCCTTGTATAATCACATATCACAATCGTGATTTACCCATTTTACTTTAATTATGGGAAAACTTCTAAACTTTTAAGTTATTTAGTTAAATTTTAAAAGATGGTTAATATGTAAAAGTTACATTTCATTGTTAGATAACTTTAAAAGCTGGGAAATATTACCCGACTCTTAAATTTGAAGTAGAGTTGGACTGGGATTGATTTGGTTTTCAAACACAAAACATATGGTGAATTGTTAGATTAAAATTTTTACTAAATCAAATCGATGTACTTTATCAGATAATAATTGAAATAATGCTAGATAGCATTTGATTTATACTGCTGTACTCTAAATAACAATACTATTATATTCTGTAATATGATTAATTAGATGCATAATTTTGTTACATAAGTTAAATGTGGATACATTTTTGTATTTTGTGCGAATTTAAATTAAGCTTAAACGAATTCAAATTTGATGCCCGAATTATAACACTTGCTTCAGGAATTTCAGCGTAAGCTTGTATTTTTGATTCTCCCCCCCCCCCCCAAACACACACAGGGAAAATAAAGTCAGTCTCACAAAAAAATCTAGGGGTCAAAATGCTAATAGCGAGAAAATGTTTAATGTATTAATGTCCATAAAAACTAAATGGCATTTTGTTTACCACGAACTTAACAAATAATTTCATTTTTTGAATAAATTAGTATATATAATGGTAAACCAGTTTCTTCCACCATATTCTGATTCTCTTGTATACTCAGTACATTTTAAAACATTGCAATTGATTTTTCTACAGATTTTATATATACTAGAAAACATCTGTGGAAAATTTTGTTTCTTTATATGATGAAATTACCCAATTGAGCATGCTTAAAAGATTTTATTTAACGTAACAAATAATGCTAAACTAAAATCCCCTACACATTAAATCAAATGTATACGTGAGCATTTATATAAACGATATTACAATTGCCCCTCTTAAAATAACTTACTACACATGAAGAGGTATACAGATAATTTGAAATAAAACATTACCTTTAAATATAGCACAGAAAAAAAAACACCCTTGTGGTCTGTTAACCCATGGCCTAGATGGTAAGGGCCCCTCTAAATTAGGGGTAGTAATACCGAAGACTGTGAGATAAAACCTCTCGTCCACAGGACGGTCTTGACTACCTGTGACTTGCTGGTGTTTTCTGGTTCCCAGCATGTAACAAAAATGCAACGCAGTTACTATTTAAATGTCCTTCCAGAAAAGACATTCCTCCCTTTGCTTCATGGTCAGATTTGACAGTAATAAAATACCCCCCCCCCTTTCATTAATAAATAATTAGGCAGCGGGACGATGTTTTTTTTATCCCCTAGGGGTCAGTGATTGTCCTGCATTTTGGGTTCCAGACTCATAGGAATCCTTGGTAACATTATCCAGCTGCGATTCTGGTCACTGAAAACAATTTTTCTGTTTTTTTCTATAATAATTTTATAATAATGTATCCTATATACATGTAATTTCATGTTATATGGAATTATTTATTGAATTTAATTCCATGTTATTCAATATACATGAAATTTCATGTTATATGGAATTATTTATTCCAATTAATTTCATGTTATTCAATATGCATGCAAGTATGTTATCCCTTTCCAATGAAAATCAATGGTTGAATTTCTATTCATTAAGTATTTAAATTTGGATTTATTATTACGGTTTCGAATTTGTCTGAGGCCATTTTAATGGAATAATATTGCAAGTGACATTTTTTAAATTCATGTTTTACATAAGAGTATTTCAAATTTCCTTAAATTTATTTCTTATGATTTTAATGTTTATATAATAAAAATTATACTATTTAATTTCGAAAACTATGATATTAAATCATAACCAAATGGGATAGTGGTGGGACACAAGACCCAGAACTGCGTATTTGCATTTCCATATCATAGAAATGAATTTAAATCCAATTAAGCGTCATAAAGAAGCTTTGAATTTATAAATACTCAAAATATCAATAGGGGATGAAATATCGTTTTACTTTTATTTTATCAATTTAGTTAATAGGTTTAATGGAAAAAAATTGCATGGAATTCATAATAGCACACGAAGAGGTTCAATACAGGTTTTTACAAATACTGCATTTTCCTGAAATATGTTTCACAAATTTTACTGTATATATATTATCATTAAATTCTATTGCATATTTGTGTAATACATTTGTGAGCAACAGAACGTGCTGATAAGTATGCTTCTCTTAAAATATCAGGTTCATATTTCGAATTTTTCATGTCGATAAAAATTTTAAAAACTAACTGAAAAATTTTAATACTACAAAGATAGTGGTAATCGCTCAGTTCCGGTCATAATTTACTTCTGTATTCATTTTGTATTTCAAACACTAGATGGCACTATCGGGGTTGTTTGTTTCTTACTGATTAACCCCCCTGCGCAGAACATATGCTCTTTGATTCATTTTAAAATATCGAAATCAACATTCAGCCGATTGAGAGTTTTTGTCTATTCCGTACAAAATATCATTGCGTCAACTATAGGGGAATACGACGGTTTGATAAATATGTGAGCGGTGCGTGATTTTGCACCTTCAATTTTTCAATATGCAAATATACAACAAGGATTTTCGTTACTTCAATTATGATTCATGCAATCTGAAGCGTTTATAAATCTGTCAAATACATATCAATATTATATAAATCAAACATTAATGTTATTCATTTATATGTATAGAACTATTTATACTATAATTATGTGCACTCTTTGTTTTTTAGAGCACGAGTAGTGGTGGACAATTAGATGGCAACTTTTCTTATCAAATCTTATAAAAATTAGAACTTAATGTCTAATCTCATTCTATGATAACTTAAAACTGATTCGATTATAATCGGGTGTGTTCACACGTGTCATTTCTACTGATATTCATAATTTGATTACATACTACAAGAACTGACAGATATAGCAAACCTTTGCACAAATTAACTCTCCTTACATATGTCAACATTTTGAAACATTCAAACTTTAGTTCAGAAAATAAATGGTTTAACATATTTTACAAGTTTGTTTTCGATTGAAGACCGGTTGCGACATATGGATAGATTCCTTTCTGTATATTATTTAAATTAAAGTTGTAGTTTTCATCGAATTCGACAGGAATTCAAATTTTATCAATTTTAAAAGTTAGATCACAAATATATGGATATTTTACATGGAAGACAGACTCTCATAAGTCAGAAGACTTTACAGAGCTATAATTTGATAATGCGTACTTTAAAATATATTTTGAACTTTAGAGACTAGATTTTTTATAATTGAAATCTAAAGTGAATTACGAAATACGGGCTTAGATGTCTTTTTGTGATTCAAAATCCTATCCGATAATCAAATCCAGGAACATTCGATGGGTTCAAGATCATAGCTCTAATGGCTGGAAAATCAGATGTGTACTAGTTGAATTTCATGAAATTTCACTTCGATACATCTGTAGGACACACGTTTTGAGTAAGAAACGTATATTCAATTCCTATGGGATTTTTGCAATCACACTTCTAGTAATGTTATAAGTAATGGAATTAAAAGCATCATTATCGTATAAAGCATTTTTTAGAATACGAACAGAGTTAGCTTTTTTAACCGTTGATTGTAGACAAATAATTCCAAATTCAAAAATGTCTTAAATAGGGCTGTAAATCATGAAATAGTAATTTAAATGATGTGCAATATTTTTGTAATAAAATCTCATTAATTTTCCATACAGCCCTTTTAACGAAAAAAGTCAAATTGCTAAAATGTTACCCATACCGTATTTAGTAAATTCGGCAAAATTTAGCTATAGCCCTATCAAATTGACATAGTTATATCTGATTGAAAATTTCCTTTTAAAATAAAAGGGTAATCGCAAATCCTTTACGGTTACAAATAAATACTAAATTTTTACTACGTCTTCGAATTTAATTTGTACAAACAGTTGATTAAAGCTATTGCGTCACTATTTTGTCAATTCAGTTTGTATTTAAGCATTCACGTAACTCTGCTACATAAGTGGAGTTTAAATTATTTCGAACTCTGAATTTATTTTTATTTACGTTGAATGCAACTGATCTTATAGTTCCGAATTCAAATGGACCTAACGATTTCAAAAATTAAAGAATAAGCTTTCCCCCCAAAAGACTTTGTTAGGAAAACATCTGACAACAGAAAACCATTACCAGGTTTTCTTTTGCCCTTTTTAAGGGTTAAAATAACTTTCAACTGAAATAATTTATTTGTCCTTTATATTTTAAACTATTAACTATTGTAAAAGATATGTTTGAAAACCCTGCTAAACTATTACTGTGAATAAACTCAATTTTCGAATAGCCAATGGAGTCTTGAATTAGGGTGAAAGCGTATTAAAGTAGGGAAGCTTCAAGATACACATAAAAAGTTTTAAGTTTATTCTGTCAAACTTGCACTTTCAGATCCAATTGTTTTTCAGTTTGACTAAATGAAATATGAGCAACACTTTTGTAACTTAACTTTTTAACTTACTGCAAGACTATATAAAAATTATTTTTTTATAAAAATATTGAACATATTTTAAATTACTATTACATAATTGTTACCTTATATAGAGCATTTTTGCATTTGGAACTATGCCTATAACCAATCTGGGAAAAAAGTTTTCCATTATTCAATTTATTTTAAACACCCTGTATATACCATAAAATCTTATATTTAAAAAAATAAATCTTTGAAAATATAAGAAGCATCTAAATTCAATTTGTCTGCACGACAATATTGAAACCTATTATGATTTCACGACATGCTTATATAAACTCATCCAGATATTATATTGAAATCAGAATTTTATACTTCTACATTATTGATACGTAAGAAATATTAAAGTTTATCGATGCTGAATACAGATATAAAAGTGAGTTGCATGCAAATAAGTTGTCAGTTGACAACTATGAATCATAGCCAAGTTGGTTAGTCTTGAGTCCAGCCGAAGTCTTGAAGATTGAATCTCATTTGGTCAGATAGTCTTGATTGGCTGGATTTGCATGCTTTACCTAGCATATAATGCAAATGCAATTCAGTTACTATCATAAAGTTCTTCCAAGAAAGGCATTGGCTTTATTGCCAGATTTAGCAGCAATAAAATATTCCCCTTTGCATTGCGCTCATTTAATAACTTATCTTAAAGCAGGGTAATCTATCCTTGGATTCCCATTGGTCAAGAACTTCCATATTTGAGTTATGGACTCATAAGGATCATTGGGTACACTATCCAGCTGTAATTCAGTTAGTAATCAATACCATTTTGCTAGTTTTATTCTATAATAATTATATATTAATTTTTTTATGTATCATATTATTCTATGAAAATCAATGATTTCAGTTCTATTCATTAAAATAAAGTAAATATTTTAATTTACAGAAAATGCATAAATATTAATTTATATTTTTTGGTTACGAATTAGTTACAACTTATTAATGTATTTTAATTTAATTTTCTGAATTAATTTATTATAAATTTCCTTAAATTCAATTTTAATGATTTTAAAATCGTAGAACAAATTAAAATTATAACTAGAAAATATACCGAGAATAGGGTTCCTTGTTATACCTACTGAATCAATGGGTTTTAATGAAAAATAGTCTGAGTTATGAGGGTAAAATATATTTATGTAAACTTAAATCATTTTTACCATTAGCAGTTCATAATGAATAAATTTTATTGAATTTCAGCAGTACATGCCAAAGAATTCAAAACAGTTTAACAAGGGAATTCCATTTTCCATAAAAATAGTCCAGTTTTATAAATTTGAGCATAAAGATATTAGCATCATTTAATTATACTTGATATTCTTTGTAAATAATATATTTGTAGGCAGCATGAGAAGTTGTTAAGCAGATTTCTTTAAATATATCTTCATTATTTTTGTAATTCTGTACCACGTCGATAAAATATCTAACAGAACAATGTTAAAACTAATACAAAATTATAAATACATGTCTTCACAGTGAAATAGAATTTTCTAAATCATTCAGTTCTGCAATTATTTACTTATGCATTTATTTTGTATTTCAAACACTAGATGGCACAATCAGAATTACCTATATGTTTATTTCAGTTTCAATTCAGTGCTCCGATTCGAATAAGAACAATTTGTTTGCAGAGCCGGCTGTCTACCGACCAAGCCAAAGCTGAATGCAAGTGTAATTTGTTGAATACGTAAGAACTCCACAACAAATCGCCGAAGCTCCCATCAATATGATAGATGGAAACAAATCAAATCATTGGACGTCGTTACATCACAGAGGATCCTGACCAAGATAAGAAGTATGTGTGTTGATTTTACTTTGCTCGCATGCCCTCCCCCCATGCTTAGCAACATTGTTCTATGTTTGCAAATACATAGAATGAATTAACATCCCTGTATATGATTGACTTCTAAAGAAGCAAAACACATAAATAATCATAATGTTAATGTTGTTAACCAAACATTAACAGAAACTAATAATTGCAATTATAATGTGAAACTATAACAGCCACAACGATCTAACTTCCGATAATGACGCGGACCAGACAGACCAAAATTGAAATACTGTAAACTAAAACGAATGTGAGGTAGTCAAACAAAAAAAAACGAAATCCACAGATTCACAGACACACACACACACACAAACATCACCTCGAAAATGTCTGATTCGTGTTCAGTAATGTTTGACACGTACTCTTCCGTCAAAATCCCATTCGAATTTTCGACCCAGTCACAGTACTTTCCTTATACTATGTATATAAGGAAAGTAAAAATGCGTTTAGCGCAAACACCTGGTAAAGATTCTGATAAAATTGATGAAGTTTCTAATAAAGTATCTCATTAAAAATCTATATTAATAAAAATCGGAGCAATAAACTACTTTACCCTGTATAAAGTAGATACTTAACTTTTGCAAGGGTTGTTTCCTTTCTACCTGTAAACCACCCCATTAAAATTGACACGTTTGTCGCAAAAAGTAAATACATTTTAAGATTTGTCAGTAAAGGGTGAATAAAAACAAATGTTATAAAAATGAGAAAAAAATGTTTTTATTACTACGGAAAAAAGAATAAAAAAATATTACCAGAAATTTTACAATTTCTTATAAAAATCTAAGTAAAATTTCGGAATACACGAGTACTTATTTACCCCATCAGCTTTCTTGAACTCAGTTTTACCTGCCTTAGCATTGCAGGTCTTTTCTAGTTACACCTCTTGATTGCTAACGGATTTCTTTCCAGTACATTTAAAAGAACTTGGTTGTATCATTTTAAAATTCTACACACTACGAACTCTTATAGTATATCAGTTAGTTCCCCACCCCAGCTATTTTCAAAATCGCAACGTCAAATATCTTAAAGGTTTCACAGCCAGTTTCTTTCCTTATTATTAAGCGCAATGCTTTGGCTCTGTAAATCTAAATTGTCGCAATAACGTTCAATGTACGGTTCACGGCCTGCGAGTTTTTCCCTACAACCTTATAAGGCTCCATACTGAAGAAACAGGGCGATTTCTGAGCCTTTACTTGCAAAACTGAAACGGAAATTTAGCACTTTCAAAAATGCGACAGGATTGAACAAACTGCAATGTGAGACAATTTTTCAACAATTGAAAATGTGACTGCGCTGCCCCGAAATGCCAAATAAGTCTATTTCAAAATTGAATTAACTGCCTTTTGGCGGCCGGTCATGCGAGTTACATTTATGATACGCTTTTGTAAAATATGCTACTTTTACATCTATGTTTTGCGCCAAACCTAACAAATTTTTAGTTATGCCGGTTTTCTTCCAAAATAGCAATTTCTATCCTTAATCAGTTATCTGTACTTTCTACGCTTATTGTGTAGTACAAAATTGTATTTCGCATTCCGGGTGATTTTGTATTAGTTTTAAAGTAATTAAAATTTTAATTATCTCATATATTAAAAAAATCTTAATTTATTTTAGCTTCGTAAGGTAAGAGAAGCATCTAAATTAACTTGTCTACGCGAGGCGATATTGCAAAATGTTTCTAAAAAATTGCCAATATGTGACTTTAAAAATTCATTCAAATATTGTATTTAAATATGAATTTAATATCTGCACATTATTAACACCTAAAATATATTGACAACAACCTTTATGGATATTGAACATCGATATATGAGTTAGTTACAGTTGTTAGTCAGACTAATTCAGATCGCTTTGGTTTAGGAACCCTGACCACCAGAATCAAAGTCAAAGGAAAGCTGCAAGATCTAGTTGATCAGGCCGTCTTTTCCAGTTGCGTGTGATATGATTTAATTATTTATCTAGCATGTAATGCAAATGCTCAGTTACTATATCATAAAATCCTTTCATGAACGGCATCCCTACTTTGAATTTATGACCAGATTTTGCCCTAATCAAATGCCTCCTTTTAGTAGGTATATACAATAATTAGTCTCACAGTGGAAATATGTATTTCTGATAACAAATAGTGAAGTACTCTGAAATAGTTGTTTCTTAATTTAATGATATACATTGAATACCGGATTGTTCGTGCATCGCAAAAAATGCTTTTGAAATATAAAGTAACCGTGGTCATGTTACAATTTATTCTCAAATTAATAACTTTCCATAATTTAACTTTTATTTCTAGTTAATTTTCTTTCTCAATGAACCAACGTGAGGATACTATAAAAGAATGTGTTGAAATTTTACAGTATTATAAGCAACATTCACACCCTTATCATCACCCTTCCTTAATAGATAACCCAATCTATCTGTTGCAACCGCTAGTAGTTCATTAAAAACATCTAAATAATTAATTTTTTACGGTATACATGATCATTTTTAGATTTTCTAATTAGCACGTATAATAGTATGTTCAGTAAATATAGGTGCATTCACTTAGTTTTTTAACAATTTACAACAAAGTTGAAAAGTGTTTATGACTTTGTTCGTTCTGTCTGTCCACGATAACTGCCGTAAAAATGACTTAATCAAAATGAAATTTTAGTATGTTATTTAGACGGTCTCTAGGGCGTATGGGAATATAAATGAATGATATCACCCAATTAGTTTTGGATTTCACTGCAAGAGGATGTCATTTTTAACACTTTGTTGTAAAGTTGAAAAGTGTTTATGACTTTGTTTATTCTGTCTGTCTGTCTGTCTGTCCGTTAGCACGATAACTGCCGTAAAAATGACTTAATCAAAATGAAATTTTAGTATGTTGTTCAGACGGCCTGTAGGACCTATGGGAATGTAAATGAATAATGTCACCCAATTAGTTTTGGATTGAACCCGGGTTGAAAAATTGAAATAATTGAGCCCTATGGGATCTAATTTTTCAAACATTTCTTAAGCGGATTTAAAAATCACAAATTGCTTCGAAAATTTTAGGTAATATTCAAATTATTCCATAAAATATATAAACAAAAATTCAGCAAAATATATTCAGCAGTTTTTTAATAAAAATAAAAATAATAATTACACCTCTTATATGAAGCGATCACGTGACCATGATATAAAAAGATCACCTGACCCACTTCAAAATAATATATGGCATCCATCTTGTCTCAAAATCGTGATTTTTAAAGTTCTTTTTAATTCATTTTGAGTGTTGTATTCATCCTAAAACCGCTTTATTTTTCTGCTTAAATTCTGTGCATCTACATACTAAAACAACGCAATGACAATATATTTGAGTTTAAATGATCACCTAAGTTTGATTATTTCTACAACGAAGCCTATTTTTCACTTATGTAAACAGCAAAATAGTGTAGGATGAGTTGTATAATAATTGTTGCATTTCTTTAACGCAAAAGTATTTAGCTCATGGAGTCTGCATAGCTGATATGAATGAAATATTTATTGATTTTACAGAGAGAAGAACGATTTTTTTCGATTAAGTTTTAAGCATAGAGTTTAATTACTTGTAGCTCCATGATCTTAAGCTTTTAAATAAAATAAATTCTTTTAGTACTGTGATGAATGAAGGGAAAATGTTATGAATGAAATGCTGCTTTTATTGAGAGAGCCAGGCGTGTTTTTTTTCTATGACGTCATTTGAATGAAAGTCGGTTGTTTTCCCATGAAGTTTTCAAATATAATAAATTTTTGTAGTATTATGATGATTTTAATAATATTACCGAAGAATTTATCGTATTTTAGAAATGCTTAACCCAGGCAATTTATATTTCAATGCTGTCATTCAAATGAAGTTCATTTTTTTCGATCAAAGTTTAAGTTTTCAAATATAATAAATTAATGTAGTATTGTGATAAGTTTTAAAATATAACTTAGGAATGTATTGCATTTTAGAGATGTTTAAATAAAATTGTATTGAAGTTGGAAGGTGTTTCATAATCAATGCTTTAAGCATGATTGATGTTTCTTGTCTTCATATTTCCGGAATTGCAAGCGTTACTACTTCTTGCAAAAAGATCAACTACCAAAAGATTTCAAATTGCATAGAGCACAGTTAAATCTACACACCTTCTTGACTCTCACATCTTACAACTTTATAATTCCGTTTTCTCTAATAAGATATTTTTTCTGACAACTTCGCTTTTTTTTCGCATTTTTTCAAATTTTCTGCTTCAGTGCTTGGTGCAGACTGTGAAGTTTCTAGCAAATACAGTATTCTTCAATTTCCATAAAAGCGTTTCAAGTTTATAGAACTCCTCGTCTCTGACATTTGTTATGAATCATAGTAAACACTTCAGGATCAGTTATTATATTTGTCAGTTTCGTGAATTATTACGCTTACATTTTAACCAATATAAGAATTTATTTATTTGTGATTTAGCTGTAACACTTCGTATTTTCTTAACTTCTTGGACGAGTTCTACCCTAACATCTCATCTCATCATCTTTTTTGATTTAATTCTTCTTGAAGTTGGTAAATCTTGCAACTGGGTACATTTCGTGCAGTCTTCACAAATATTTATTTGCGATCCCCTATGTCAGCAAGAGGAATTTCATAGTTTCATTATCTCCTTTAATTTTCTTCTTTTTGTGCATGTATCTTCGTTTTGTGCATGTCTTGTGTGCAATAATTCATTCTCTTCAGCCTTTTCAATAGTTGAATATGCTTCTTGTTGCATGAAAATATTTGGGGTATAAACATACCCCGACGCGATTATTCACGGGTTACAGGCAACATAGGCGTAGCATGTATGTCGAAAATATAGAAACTATGAATTCATGGAAGTTGCAGGGCTTTTCTGGTTAAATTGCTAGTGTGGGCACAAAGAACGGCTTGAAGTTCCAGACCGACCGACTCACCCTAGGACATATCAGTTAGTTGGCCAGAAACACAAAGAACGGGTGTACTTGTTCAATCAGTAGGCGTCTACAGTTAAGCGATTTATGCCCCATTAAAGGGAGTTACATAAAAACAGGAAATTGTTAAACTTATCATCCATCACTATTGGATGATTATAGTTTTGCATGCATCACCGCTCGTCAGCACTGGGCAGACTATGAAATAATTAGTACATACAAAACTCCAAAAGTCAAATATTTTTTAATTGTATGATGATATTGTAACTTAAAATCTAGAAAGAATGGAGAACGTTTTTAGCCCCATACACTGTTAATAATATGCTAAACGTTCAAGAATACAGTGAAGGGACTTCTGCTATATAACAGGTCGGTGCATAAAACGAAAAATGTATCATCTAAATCTAAGTGCTCGGTTGTATATCTGAGTAATTATTAACTACTGGTAGAACTAAACATTTCATCTACTGTTTCTGGTTGTGAAGTTACAATCATTTTACAAAAAAAATCTAGAACACTAGCTTTAAAGCGTTTTGTGCTGATTGATCCTCTCATGATGTAAAATGCACTGACGAGGTGAACGGACCGCAGAAACATGGTCCACGGGTGATGATATATGATCATTTTTGCCTTTTCTTGCTTTCAGTTGAAGTATAACTGGTTCTGGAACTGAATATGCAAAGCATAATATTTAAAATATATTTTTATAACCATAGCCGTTGATCGTGAGTCGTTGACACATTGCGTTCTGTGCCGCTTAAACCTACCTTATTTATCTTCAGTGCGAGTTCCTGGAATAGAATACATTAACATACAACCACAATTAATTGCACTAATTTATCCTTAAAATAAAACCATTTATTAAGAACATTTGATTAATTATTAAATTCATTACAACAATTATCATATTACTATTTGCGGAGGAGATTGCAAATGTGAGACCAGCAAAGTTAAAATGCCTAAACTGCATTTATGATCTTCTACAATTATTGATAGGAACATGTACCTCCAATTTTGTCTTTGTGCATTGGAACAGCTACATTTGGCTCTGTTTCATCAGTGTACACCGCACTGTACCAACTCACGGTGTGATACCCCGTCTCGTACGGAAGTCGATCACTGAACACGAATCAAATTGACCTCATCATAACCGAATTGGTCTCACATTAACCTTTACACGTCTTCATCAATTCTAGACCAAAATGTATCTGTTCTTAAACTAAAAAATTTATATAATTTTCATTTATCTGTATTTGTTATTTTCCCTTTAAGTTTGTCATTTTCTGTATGTTTTCAGTGAAATTGTATTGAAATTTGTATCCGTTTGACTACAAACACAACATTATTTCCTTGCTATGTTTAAAGTTTCAACATTACATAAAAAATGTAATAACGCATTTTTGTTGCAGATGTACCTGTATCGACTGTGATTTGTTTCGTGGAAAATCGAGAGATGTGAATATTGCCTAAAAGTAAATATTGTTTACATTTTAATTATGAATCAGATTTATGAAATTTAATTTTTTTACACATTAAATTTCTCCAAGAATTAAGTTGAATATATACTGCATATAAATTTTAATATTTAATAACGCATTTTTGTTGCAGATGTACCTGTATCGACTGTGATTTGTTTCGTGGAAAATCGAGAGATGTGAATATTGCCTAAAAGTAAATATTGTTTACATTTTAATTATGAATCAGATTTATGAAATTTAATTTTTTTACACATTAAATTTCTCCAAGAATTAAGTTGAATATATACTGCATATAAATTTTAATATTTATACTATCAGAAATGCTATCCCGTTGCAAAAGTTTTTTTAATGAGCTCCATTTTTTATTTTTGACAAAGTATGGGATGGTTTACAATGAAAAGGTCAGTTGCCGGAATTTTTTAAAACTGAGTTAAACGCAGCTTTTCAGGCTGATTTTAAAGAAAGTCATATTGCCTTTATGATAATTGCAACTCATGTTGCATTATTAAGCCAAAAAATTATATTAAAACAAAAATATATTAATATTAAAACAAAAAAATAGATTAAATATTTTAATTGATATTATGTTTGACTGGTTTAAACCTCATTGATTTTATCCTTGGTTTATACCATAGTTTTATTAAGTTTATTTCAACAACTGAAACCAAATTAAATATTTTACATTGTAGTTATCCAGTTAATTTAAATTGTTCTCCCCCTTCACTAGCTGCAAGTGCAAATGATAATAATTGTGGGTTCGAAAACGTTATCTTAAGAAAAGTAATCTTCGCAGGAACTTCATATGATTTTAATGTAATGTAATAAAATAATTTATGCCACAAGTTTCAGTACTTCAAATTAATATTGCATTTTTTCTATATTTTATTCTTGCTCCAAATATACAGATAAAAATGTAACAAATACATCCTGGTTCTAGCATGCATTTATATTAAACTTCAGACATAACAATTTTAAAAGATAATTATCTGATAATTGTTTAACGTCTTTGCGCATTTACAGACCCTCTGTGACCTAGAAAACTGCAACTTTTGCATACTTATAGAATCGACTAATTAGGAACTTGTGTGTTCAAATTCCCATCGAAGGGGCAGATAAAATATTTTCACAAAAGGAAAAAGTTCTTTCAGACCTTAAAGACGACTCTAAAAGTCTTAATCTGTGGATAGTCATAGTGTCAACCGTGACGCAGACAGAACCTAACGGAATCAAACTCTAAATTCCCCTCCGCGCTTGTGGAGAAATTATCTTTTTCGGATTTTTTGAAAAGTAATTATAAACCCTTCTGAAGTCCCCGATAACTAAGAAAGTTAAATTCAAACTTATTGTAGTGCTGCAAAATGGTATCACTGTGCTTAAAAAATTAAATTCTATAATTATACAACATATGATGTAAAATCACAACACAGTGCTTGATAATTCAAGCACATACCAGTTTACAACACACTTAAATTTACACCACAATATACTGCAAAATGACAACACTTTGTTGAAAATTCAAGCCCATGTCGATTTACAACATATTTAAATTTACACCACAGCGTTCTGTAAAATTGCAACACCGTGCTTGAAAATTGAAACACCTCTCAGTTTACAACACATTCCAATTTACACCACAACGTGCTGTAAAATTACTACATCGTACTTGAAAATTCAAGCACAAATAATTTTACACCATAGCGTGTTGGCGTAACTTTTACCTCCGCAATGTGGTGTAATCTGACATGGTTACTTTTTAGTAATATGTACACTTCATCCATGGACTCCTATGGAACTAGATAACTCCCACCCTAGATTGTGCGTCTGTATGCTTTAAATCTGAAATAGGTTTTGGATAATTTAAAAAAAGATTGGAAAATATAATAAAAAACACCAAGACGAATTGTATAATTAGTTAATAAATATTTTAATTATAGTAATGTATTACAATTGTTTAACCTTAAAATAATAAACATATAAAATGTATACTTTTAATATTTTTCAGATGAAGAGATTTTTTAAAAACTTGATCAGATTTCAAAAAATCAGAAAAGTTGTAGACTATTCACCTTTATTTTATGTAAATACAATCATCTAGGTTTTCAAACCTTAAGTTACATTTTTTAACTTGTCCAAAATTATTTATAGTTTAAAATATTCTCTCAGTTGATTAATCCTCCATTTGAAGACAAAGATACACCTAAAGAACAAAATAGGTATTTTAAAAAATGGATAGTTCTTTAAAATAAAGGCCTCGTGGTCACCAAAAGTATTGACCACAAGATGTATCCGAATTGAGCCAATTTTCCATTAAGGTTCCAATTTTCGATTGCTTCCATGGATTCGACGCTAAACGCTATACTTTTTTAAAATCCAATTCTTTTAATAGGTTTTATTTTGTTTAACATAGTGTTGGATTCTTCGAGTTTGATAGGCTTAAATCTAGTATTCAATAATGGTCTAGTAAATTAATTCGTTGTATTGTAATATTTGTTAAAAATGTATTACTATATATATATGTAACGTAGCACAATTGATGAAAGTAATCTACAGTTTTTACTATTGATTGTTTTTCCATAGTTTTAAAAATATCAGGTTTTAATAAAACTTAAACTTTTAATGTAGCTTTCAGAAATATTTATTGAATCACTAACATTTGTTATTTCAATCTTATGTACATAAAAATCGTTTGATGTAAGATTAAATTAACTCAACATTGATTAAATTTCATATTATTCTAGTCTAGCTGATTAAGGAATTTCTTTTCACAGATGTAGGAATATGAAAATTGTGTATGTAATGCAATCATGAATACATATTTTTTATTTAAACAATTTTAGTTTCATCTCGATTAAATTCAATTTTATTCTTTCACTGCTTTTAATACATTTTTAAGTGCTTGTAGCTAAATTTTAAAGAGGTGGTTGTGACAATACTCATTAACAATACTATTGTGAATTACGGATAACTTAAAACGGTAGCTGAAGTGTTAATAGTTTGAAATAGAGAAGTCAAGTATACGAAAATTTATTTTCCGAAATGTCTTGCTGGACCCATCCAGCGAGTAACCAGTTGTGCGTATTCTATATATAAAGAGCATATAATATTCACACTCAAATCTACCGAACTGAAAGTTGCAGCTCAAATTCGAGCACATTGACGCTAATGGACGATTATTTTTGGCGCCATATTACGGGGGACGAAACAACTTTGATATATAGTTGAAGAGTTTATATAGATTTTAAACTCCTCTTAAAAATGAGTTCTGTGCTGAAAAATTCGACTTCATGATATAACGTTCAAAACAGCGATTGCGACATCAACAAGCGTATATTGAAGCGTAGAGTAAATAATAATGCGCGCACAAGTTTGTATCTCGCTGTAAAATACACTGGCACATATTATTTTAACGTTTAAATTTCGTGATTTAAAATCGATTGATCCATGGATTCAGAGTTCCTTAACCAATATGGATTGATCTCTCATACCACATATTTATTTCATGAGCAAGATGATATTTTATTTGACTTAATATTAAAATGCATTGTCACGGAGTCTAAAGTTTAATAATTTATTTTGTTTAAAGAAAAATCGTGATGGTATTATGATTTTATAAATTTTTATTTAATGATACCACACAGCTCGGAGAGTCACGGTCATTCCGTTAGCATGTTTAATCATCGT
This sequence comes from Amaurobius ferox, assembly GCA_951213105.1. Taxonomy (NCBI): domain Eukaryota; kingdom Metazoa; phylum Arthropoda; class Arachnida; order Araneae; family Amaurobiidae; genus Amaurobius; species Amaurobius ferox. The sequence goes on from OX578134.1 coordinate 128,215,709, forward strand.
GATTAAAACTTCATAGAGAAAACGCCAATATCATTTGAGACAATAATGCAGGTGGCGCTGGGGTAAGGTAAGTAGTCCTGTACTTTTATGTATTTCTACGGTTGAAGACTCAGACCGTCTGAGGACATGAGCAGCTGTTATGTATTTCTATGGTGAAAGGCCTAACAATTTAATTTAAATTGTCAATTTTGTAAATATGTAACTATTTTTTATACATGTTTAAATTAATATTTTTCAATTTTTAGTTTCATAGTGGTAAAATCGATAAAATTAATATGCAGTCTTAACTACTAAATAAATTATAATATAACCGCGTTAAGGTAGAAGGTGTAACATTTAAATATAAACACTTTATTAAAATAATCTTTATTTGATTGCACTAAGATGTTAAATTATTACAAACCTGATCGCTTTCCGACGTAAAACATTTTTCATTAGAGGTATATAATAAGAAAATATTTACCTTTCAATCCAAACTTCATAAAGCTAACCGTTCTATGCGCCCTATTGTTTCCAAATGTAACGGCCCCATTTATTTCTTGATAAAGCTTTGACTTCTTTAAGCCCTGTTTGCTACTCATATTTTTTCTATTACTTCTACTGAAGCTTTTATTGTTTTTTAGTACCGATTTTGTCCTCAATACCCCCATTCATATTGGTGTTATAGCCCCAAAACTGTAATGGCTTATATGGTATTTTAACGAAGGTCATTAACTTGAGAATGAGATTTTGCCTTCATGGCATTTGAAACCGATTCTTTGATGTCCATTTGAAACATCTCAGTTTCGCCTGGCGTCTGATGTTGGATTCCTTTAAGGTTAAATCATTATCAGCATTTTTAAACATCTAAATGTGTTAATTTTGAATTATGTCTAATAATGTGTTTTATCATTATATAACTTGTCTATGAATGATAGGCCGATTTTGTTAGCTTTTTTATTCCTAGTCAAAAACACTAAATATGTATTTTTCCTATATGCCTCGGATGAAGAGCGTTTTGCGTCTCAAGCTTGTAATATGTTTTTTAAGTGAGTTCAAATAAAAATTGTTTCATATTGAGCTACTAAAATTGCTGATAAGATTCTAAATAGATGGCTATTGAGTGCAGTGCATTTTGTTGTTAGCCAGTATCTAATAATCACTGAAAATATCGTATAAGATAAAACGAAATACTTAAGTATTCGGAAATTTTAGTTCAATTCTGTTACTTTGAAACAAAACCATTTTCGGAATATCGTAAGTTTTAATTTATAAGTAACATATGTCACGGCAATTTCGGAATAGAATAAATAGATCTTGAAATTCAAGCCATTTTACTTGAAGTAAGTAATTAAAACTATTTGAATATTTTACAAATAATAAGTTAAAGCCAGATAGAATCTCTAATTTGTATTCTTTATATGTACATGTTTTTTAGTTAATTACACTAGTGCACTTGGAAAAGAAAAATGGCATGATCATTTTAAACCAATATTTTTTTTGCCCTCCGGAAAAAGATGGTTGCCCCCCCATAGCCGTCAAACCAAATTGTTTATAAGAATGATTTTCTTATAGGAACTGATGAAGTGCAGAAATCCCCACATCTAGAAGAGTCAATTTGCTCGTTCATAAGAAACGCCTTATAACCATGACAGAAGTATTATGTTCCAAGTCCTCGGAAGATAACTGGGGTTTGCAATATTTGTACAACGTGAATGTAAAAACTCAAAGGTATAAATAAAAGTTGGATGTTTTTACGGAGCAAGAATGTGTATATTTTATTCGAGAAAAGTAGACTGTTATAGAGACTAAGTCCAGGGGCATGCGCACAAATTTGGCCAGCTTCGCTTAACCATGAGCGAAGCTGGCCAAATTTGTGCGCATGCCCCTGGACTTATCAAATTTGAGTAAATAAACAATACATGTAATTTAAATGATTTTATTCATTGTCATTCTTATACAATGATATTTAGTTCTTATAACTAAGTGATATTAATTTGCAACTCTCAGATACTTACCGTAAAGTTTTTTTTCAAACATTATGCTTTTAGTGATCGACTTTGGTACGTTCTGTAAAAAAAGAAAAATTATTTCTCAAGTTTGTGGATTAATTAAATCCTCATAGTTAAAATATCAGCATTCTAGCTACTTTGGAGATGGGTTACACCAGATCAAAAACTTGTTCTAATACGTATACCGTGAATTTAACTTTTTAATCGTATTTGTGGGTCAATTTTGAAAATAAGATTATGCTAATGTTATTTTACAAAAGGAGAATTATTTTTTTTTTTTTACTAATAAGACCCTAAATTGTATCAATCGCACATAATTCTGCAGATGATTCTTCGGCCAGGAGCCAATATTTTCCAATGGTCACTTTCAATTTATATTCTCAAATTGAGTTGTGACTAATGCTAGCAAGGCATTTGTCAAATACAGATTAAAATTCTTGCAGGTATATGGACTATAAATAATGTAATCTACGTTGGGCACGTTGCAATCAATGTTAAGAGATAGATAAATCTGCACATCACACTTTGATTACTTTTCCATATATTTTAATGATTTAAAATCGGATGAAACATTTCAAATACGCGCCACACAATACACGGTTTTAGAGGTTAGAGACATACACATTTATAAAAATTTGTAATACTACCTACTTACCGAATATGAGACTAAGACAGCAATCGTTAACATTTATGCGAGATTATGAGACCAGAAGTAATCAATCATCACTTTCCTGTTGCCGGGAGTCTTCTACTGCTTAAAACTATAGAAAAACATGCCTACGTAGCAAATCTTTACAAATTTCATGAGATAACAGTCTTATAAAATTAGGCTTTTAATAGTTTGGAGCAAATTATCCCAATGCCATTAGGGCTCTTCATAACTGAATTACGATTATTATTTTATAAGCAAATATACTTCTATTGTTTATTACAAAAGGTGTATAAATTTAAGTTTACAAATTATAAAGTAAAATTTATCAACATAAATAAAAATATATGTTTATTTTGTTTTTTTTTACTTTGGCTCTGCCCCTACCTTGCGTTAAAAAGTCCTGGTCTTAAATTTTTCTGAATAGTTTTTATTGACTTCATTGTATAACTCAATAGATAAGAGTTAATAATTAATAAAACTTTTTATTGTATACCAGTTCTTCGCATGGAATATATTGGAAGTTCTTATTCCAAATATTTTAATTAAAATTAATCTATTAAATATTTAATTCTCCTAAAAAGCCTACAAATATCTATTTTCCCTATACAAAATTATCTTCACGTGTAGATCTGAAAAATAAAACATCCTGGTCACGTTTGTAAACAAATTTATAAAAGAAATTAGATCAATACATGATAAAATACCAATAATTTCCACGAAATATTTAAACCCGAGGGTCTAATGGATACAATCCTTTCACGCATAAAATTCCGATAAATTTATAATTTTATGCATTTTTAACACTTTCCAACTTAGTTGAAAAGTGTTTATAACTTTGGACATTCTGTCCGTTCGCAAGATAACTGCCGGGAAAATGACTATCAAAATGAAATTTCAGTATGTTATTGAGACTGTCTGTGGAACATGAGGGAATAAAAATGAAATACATTGAACCCTGTGGGACTCAATGTTTCAAACATTCTTTAAGCGACGTTAAAATTCACAAATTGCTTTGAAAAGTCTAGAAAATATTCAAATTATCACATAAAATGTAGAAACAATTTTTCAGCAAAATATGTTATGTAGTTTTTTAAATGAAATAATAATTGCACCCATGATATATGAAGATATCACGTGAATCATTGCAAAATAAAATATGGCATCCCTTTTCTTCCGTGTGTAAAGATCGCGATATTTAAGAATCTTTTAAATTTATATTTAATTTTGCACCTATCCTAAAACCGCTTTATTTTTGCTCATTATATATATGTACCTAAAATCCGCGCTTATGCAATTACAATATTTTTTATTTTAAATTATCACTAAACTTTGATTATTTCTACCTAATTTTAATTTATGCAGAATGTAAACAAATAAAACGATTGTAAGGTGAGCTGTATAAAAATTGCTGATCTTTTTTTCACGCAAATTTATTTAGCTCTGAATTATAAAATGATATGAATGAAATATTCATTGAATTTACATAGAGAAGCAGACAATTAATATTTTGATGAAGTTTGAAGTTTTCCAAGTATATTAAATTACTGTTTTACTGTGACAATTTGAAAAAAATTAACCTCTGAATATATTACATTTTAGAGATGTTTAAATAAAATTGCATTTCAGTCAAAAAGTGTTTCCTAATCAATGCTTTATACATGATTGTCTTCTTGTGCCTTCATGCATTTATGTTTATAAACTAATCTGCTCTATAGATACAATTAATTCCATTTTTTCATAAAGTTTAATTCCATTGCTAAGTAACATAATATATTTTACTTCAAATAAATTGGCTCTAAAAAAATACCGTCTGCATAATCCTATCTCTACAGCAAATCCCTTTTTCTAGGAACACTTAATCTACCAGATAACTTGGGCGAAGATTTTCGCCTAATACATGCTCGGATTTGCTTATCATGTGACTATTGCAGTGGTAATCCCGAATAATGTTTTGTATACCCTAAAATATCACTATCGTCACTGTAATCTATGTTATCATTGCTCAAAGGACAATTAGAACACTAACAAATAATCTACAAAAATTATTTTGTTTTCATTATCGGGATTCATTTTGTCTGGAGTTTGGACCAAGAAAATTAAACATTATTTAAATCCACAAGGACACGCTGCCAACACTCACGTCGTCTTAAATCCACTAATGAAGCTGCACGTCTACGCTTTAAAAGTTACTGCAAAAAACAGCATTTGCAAAAGCTCATCGGCTTGCGGTAGATAAACTCGTGATTATTTAGCACTAAATAAACCCTTTTCAGCATGATTATGTAAAATTTTGTCCCTAGTTGCCATGTTAAAAAGTTTACAATTTTAAATAAATTTCGAAGTTTTCGCTCGAATTTTAAAAAAAATTCTATTATATGAAACAGCATTCATATTTGTGGCCGCTGTCGTATACACAGGAAATCGACTACAGACATCACTCCAAAAACAGTCGAACGTGTTCAGGAAGTACTGAAATATGTTGGCATCAAAATCTCGAAATCAAAATTATTTGTTAAAACAATACTTTTTCAATACTACTTATGAGAAAATAAGAATAACATATATTTAGTTCGTAATTTTCAAGCCGTCATGAATATAGATTAAATGTTATTTAGCGTGCTAGATTTTATATTGGCGATATTACATCGTTAATTTAACCTTTTACTTACGGATGGGACAGCGTCCATCCCAAACAAAGAACCTCCCAAAAATACAGGTATTTGACATACCGTATCCCAAACAGTTAGATCCCCCTTTGCAGACATTGGCGTCCAAGAACGTCAATGCCTGCAAAGGGGAATCTAACTGTTTGGGATACGGTATGTCAAATACCTGTCGTTTTGGGAGGTTCTTTGTTTGGGATGGACGCTGTAACACCCGTAAGCAAAATGTTAAGGTCTATGATAGTTTTTAACAAAAATGACTCGACCACTAAACATATTTTTAATTAGCTGCATTCTATCGGAATCAAACACGAGCTGACGATGCGAATGAGGGAAAATTCAAACAATTCTAGAAGTACTATGGCCCATAAAAAATGTTTAAAAGATAATTTGTCTATAAAAATGAGTACTTATATAGTTTGCAAATCAATCTATTATTTCTTTCATCGAAATACAGAATTTCTAAATAGAGTAATTGCGATACTTTAGTGACATTGAAACAGGAGACCGATTTAATTCCAGGCTTTTGTGGTTATATGCATATGCGTTTCGGTTTTTCACTCTTGCTAGTTATCTTATACAAAGATAAACACTTGATAGAAGAGTATTTCAGTGGGGAATTTTGACATAATCGCAGATAGAGCAATTTCAGAATCTTTTAGATCACTTTTTGAAAGTCACGATATTCAATAAATAAAAATTTAAAATTCAAAAAAGAAGAAAATTTTAATTCAATTTGAATTGAATTTAAAGATTCAAAGAAATTAATTTTTTAATCGGATTTACATGGTTAATAACTATAAATTAGAATGAAATGAAAAAAAAAGGAAACTATAGCCGTACTTCACCTATAGCCGTCACTAAACAATGTAGAAAAGTCCTCAAAAAGGTTTTGCTCGATCTTGAAGTAGAGCATCGCTCTAAAAATTAAAGCTTTTAGAATCCAGAAAGCAAGCCATCAATAATCCAGGGAATGAATGATGGCAAACTGGAAAAAATGATCATGATTGAAACTGCAATCCAAATAGACATCGCCAAATTTTCTTGTCAATCTGAGGCAGTGAAAGGCATGTGAAAATGGCAACACAGGCTTCTGCAACAGTTTGTTGGATAAAAGGAGAAAGGGGAGCTTCAATAAAAATTGTTTTGTCACAAAATGGCCTATTCGATACGGAAATATATATATTTTTAAATTATCTGCTACCGCGTCACCTGATGATGAAGCTGAAGATGGGGTTTAAACATCATAGAAAAATGTAATTAACCAATACGCAGCTGTTGTAAATGTATGGATTGAAAAAATGCTTTTTGTTTTTATCGCTCCATCCTACTATGTATTAACAAGTCACAAAATTCAATGAACAGCCTTTAACTATACGAACAGCAAGCATGCATTCTGCAATTTCGTAAAACTCCTACAAGGTAGTATACATTCTATTTAAATCTAGGATATGTCCAAAGCTTTAGGGGTCCATTTCATATGGTGTCATTTTTAACAGCATAATTGTATATACCTAATTTGTTCAATTTTTACGGTAATTAATAGAAAAAGTGTAAGTTGCACAAAACATTGTGTGTTACTGCATTTGCACCTTTCTACACATGAACTAAAGCCATACAAATTAGGAAATATACATATATATAGGCATTACCAAACTGTATACAGAGTTTCAATTGATTTAAATGCCAGTATTAATAATATTTGGAGTTTAGTACTTCCCGATCCTTTAATACTGAGACTTTTCCGATCACGCACTGACTGGGCATGTATAGTCTATGCAAAAATCGAGTTAGTCTCACAGAAGGTAAGTCTAATTGAAGACAAGGGTCGGTAATTGTTTAAAGGCATTAAACCATTTCAATAGTCCAGATCAGACCCTGGTATCTGTCAGGACATTTACTGCAAAATAAATATTTGGGAGACCAAGGACAGAGAAACGCTTTCAAAAAGACTGTTCCGGTCATCACCTTCTAGAGAAATACCTCAATACCATATATATCTGAAAATAAAAATTGAGTATTACAATTTTGCAAGAAACACTATATGAATATTATTCAGCAAATAAACTGATTAAAGAAACTATAGAATATAACATAATCTTTTAACTGTGTCTGTGAAATAAAATCGATATTTTTATGGTTGGTGTATTCAGGCATACGCCAATTTCTAATACAAATCTAAGTGCTGCTATTTCCTATCATTTGATATCAGTGGGGTTCGCGGGTAGACCATTTTCACCGTTATTTGCTAATCTCTGCAGTGCCAAAAGAAAGTGAAATTACACCTCATGTAACTAATAAAGTTAAGAATAAAATAAGTTTTGTGAAGAAGTCAATTGATTTTCTCTAGTTTTACAATCAAGCATCTATTACTTTACTATTTCTGATACTGATTTCAGAAAAAAAGATTTGGGGTCTATCACAAGTGACCCCTGATATTAGAAGAAGTTATGCGAAGACAAAATAATAAAGAATAATAAAATAGTGTTTATTTAAGGCTGCACTGGATGAGAAAATTTAATGTAGCCTTATTTGTACTAGATAACCATTTTCAGGGGTTCACTTGGACCACAACATAATTAAGAAATACGTATTAAAAATTAATTCAAAATGTTTCCGGATAAAAAAAAATGAAAATATTTTGAATTTCTTTTCAAATAACAAGAGAGGTAGCATAAATTTTATACAGTCAATATTACTTTCCAAACCGTTTTTGAATTCAAGATTTTGATAAAAATATCTTTAATATCTGGGTACGTTTTAATTTCATTTATAAAGATCTGTACATCTGTTGTTGAGATATGAACATGATTGAAGATAGAATGTACACAGCAATTTAGTTTTAAATAAATAAGTCTATACAATAATCAGCACCGGATCATTTTTTTTTAAAATTACACTATTAGAGCGCAAATTAAGATTTTAGATAAAATAATTCTGCGAAATAATTGTATTCTATTTATAAGAAAATATGAGAATTGTTCAAAGTGTTACAGAAAAATATATGAAAAAATTACTACACACTTCAAAACAAAATATTTATGGCATCATCCGGTTTCTGAGAAAGTCGAATGGAGCGTTGCACTCCAGATGAAGCGAAGGTTTTATGAAGTTGGTATTTAGTAAAAGACAGGATCAATGCAGTTTAGCATATATAAGTTTTTCTGAAATTTCACTTATAAATATCGAGCACCTGTACATAATTGAAACAAAAGCTGTTCCCAGGTGTTAGTTGTTGAGTTATGTAACTTTTTTTATGAGATGGTAAGAATAAAACTAATGAATTCTTAAATTTCATACATTAAAAAATACATTTGTGTAGGGAAAATTAAGTTGTGTTGAAATAAACTGTATCCAGTCTTTGTACTTGGACCAAACGTATATCGATAAGATTACAATGCAACACATAAAGAAAGTGGAAATTTAAGTAACGTTGGAATATTCTGTATCAAGTATTTCTACTCGGAGCAACTTTATATCTGTTAAGTTTGCAATGTAACGCATAAAATAAGTGGAATATCATCAACCTGTTTCTGACAGACATGATGTATGCACACGAACGAAAGAGTTGTTTTCATCCTCATCTGGATTCATTTAAATTTCATTCTCGGATCACTGAATTAAGAATGATTTATACCCAGATATTAGACAAGTAAGTAATCATGAGTATAAAATCAAAAAAGAAATTTCAACTGATCGTCCATTACCACCCTGCGGCATCCGAAATGTATTCGTTTTGGTGGAATATCTCGAGAACCGGAGAAGTCTAAATTTATTATGTTTTTGGAGGTGTATATTAATTCTTTGGACCTTATCGGACTAGTCTTTCATAGGCACGTCATAGGAATGTACTCGCTTTTTGGAAATAACTAGGAAACCGACGTGGCTTGAAAGTCTAAATTTAGTATGTCGTTGTATTATGTGGTATATTCTATTTCTTTAAATTTCGAACCTTCTCGATCTAGCCTATCTTGGACACGCTATAGTAATGTTCTCGTTTTTGCAGAATATTTCGAGAACCGAAGCAGCTAAAAAATTTGAATTTATTATGTAGTTGTATTTTGAGGTATGTTTTAATTCTTGGGATTTTGAATATTATCGGACTAACTTGCTTCGGGTTATCCTTTGGAATGCACCCGATTTGGGGGAATTGGGAATCGAAGTAGCTATCCTAATTTGGTATATCGTTGTCTATCATTCATTTCAGTTACAATTATATACATTTTAATATTTTTAGCTATATACAAATAATAAAAAGTGGTACTTTGAAAAATGTTTTTCTTTCACTTGTTTCTAATTGACTAATTTAATTCTTAATATTAAACTTAAAAAATAAATATTTTTAATCCCAGTTTCACCGTGAAAGAGTATTAGTCTTGGAATAACTTTTCATTCTACAGCCCCCTCCTGCCATTAATGGTTTGGCACAGGAGAAAGGTAGTCCCCTCCTGTCATTAATGGTTTGGCACAGGAGAAAGGAAGCCCCCTAAAGAGCCTTTACTCAGGGTTTCAAACTGTTTAAGTCGTTTCCTGGACATCGATGCTATTTCATCGACGTTATCAGTATTTAACCTTGATCTGTTTTACCTATCAGGAGAAAGTAGAACGCAATAAAGAAAAAAATAATTGGTTGTAACTTCTGTCCCAAAGAGAAATCAGGCCATCTATCTCCAACTGGCTGGACATGGCTCGATCCATTTAGTTATTCAGACAAATTACCAGACGTTTTTTATTTGGATTCTACATTATCCTACTTTATAATCAGACATAAGTGAAATTTCGGATCTGTATGACCCCTCATTTCTCTGCCCTTCATACAGGATAGCATTATGTTCGACGGAATACATCCGATCACATTATTAAAATTTTACATTATCATTCACAAAAAATCTTCCAGTGACATTTTTTCAGAGATTTATAAATAACACATTATTTTAGGTCCACCTATCGCAAATAAAACAGTGAAATCAGAAACACTTTACTAAATTTCAGAGCACTTAGAATTTTAGAGTGTGTGGGAGTAAAAATAACATATATTATTACTGGATTCGGAATTATACTCATCTGCCAGGAAAGTTTTAATACCTACTTTAAGGGGTTTTGCACTCATACCGTTACATGCACTGTTCTGTCAACTGCCAATGACCAATCGTTATCGTCAATGACCAATCATGTATCACGAGCATTCATAATTATGTGAGCACTTTCTTGCTTTTATGCAACGTCCTTTTATAGGGCAGAAATCGATTCACTGTAATTCTGAGCATTTAAACTTTTGTCACTCACAGGCGGGACTGAAATAATACGCTACATTGCTATTGAATTCTTCTCTACGACCCAGATCGTCCGACCTGCCTGAAGGTGCAAGGTATCTGTTTGGACAGCCGGGAAATGCCACCCAATTTAGATCGAAACCCATTCAGGAAGGCATCCACAGAAGCTGTACCCCCTTTCCCTACCACCAACCTCTCGGAAGGACTTACGGGCCCACATGATTAACGTGATCGTACTCCGCGTGAACACGTCGACAGTTTTGGGCAGAGGCTGGAATCGAACCCGGAGTGAAATCCTCGAGAGCTAACCACTGGGCTGTAGCGCACTCATTACTATTGAATTCGAAATAGAGATAATTCAACCAGAAAAGTTCCAAAAGAATTGCTTTTAGGAGTCCTGTGCTTGCTTTTTCACTGATCATCTCGAAGCTGCTATCATGCTAACAAACGACAATGTCTTCAAAAACCTGGTTTTTTTGCATTGATGATAAGTTGAGCATTTTATTGCTTTTATACAACGCCCTGTTACAGGGTAATAATATGCTCGCCTAGTCATATCATTATCACTTTTAGTCCATGAGTTCAAAGTATGTATTTGCAGCTCGTGAAACGAGTTTGAAAACCAGTGCAGACGTTTTTCAAAAGTGATGAATGGAGAACCAGATATGTCAGTTCTTGCTTAAATTAAACGTCGTTCTAGACTCTAGTCTAGAGTGTAATTCACTACATTGATTAATTGATAAGTAGCAGAAGCGTATTTAGGAGATTCTGAAACATATATTTTGCCAAATGTCGAAATATGGAACATTCTCCTTTCATCTAATAAAATGATAGTTATTTCACATGCAATATCATGCTTGATATACCTGTAGTTTTGGCCCTAATTAATATTAGCAAGTGCTTGTCATTAAATACTCCTCAGTGGCTTCTTAAAATCTACATATCAATTTAAAGCAAGGTTTTATACAGAATTACGGTAAAGTTGATAAGTTCTTCAAGAATGAATCATTGTTACTCGTGTAAGAATATGTACGATTTTCGTTTTAGAGTAAAAACTACAAAATATTTCATAACTGTCTAATGCGAACATATTCATTTATTATTTGCCAAATTCATTTATTATGAGCATTTATTATGATTTACCAATTTAAAAAAATATATATATTTCCTTTCTAATAATTCTATAAATTAAAATATATTGAGTTTATATATTTATTATTTTTTTTGTTCAAATTTGATTAGAATTTCTAAACCCTTTTGAAATATATCGCGACGGCAAATTCTGATAGCATTAACTCAAAAATCATATTCAAACACATTCAAAATGTGTTTTAGCACATTCTTAAAATATTGTTGAGTTTTTCACAAAATACTACATACGTTTTCTGTTAGGGTATACAAAGCTTTCTGGATCAGGAAACATCTTGACATATCTCCTACTCTCCCAAACAAGACGTTCTACTCAGCATAAATTTCATGCGCACTGCATGGCTTAACCAAGGCGAACAGGTCAACTTTAAACCTGCTGTCCGATACCGCAAAACGATGTACAGTGAAACCTGGTTAAAGTGACCAAACTTGGGACCATAAAAACGGGTCACTTTATGAAAATGGCAGTGGTTACTATATGAAAATGGTATGGTCACTTTGAGAAAAGTGGTCAATATACCAAAGTGGTCACTTAACCAGGTTTCGTTGTATCTTGAAAAACATCATTCTGTGATAAAAATGTTAATTTCGTTTTTAAAAATAGACCGATACTATTACGGAAATATTTTCATTCGCATGTTCATATCTTTTTTAATTATTTAGATGTACTTTCAATAAAAACATCATAGTATTGATCCATTATAAGAACTCTAAGCATTATTAAAATGTCAAAACGAAGTATATTGTGATACGCCTTTCTGCCATCACAAGGTCGAGATGTTGTTTGAGTGATAATCTCGGGTTCGAATCAGGAACTCTCGGTATGCATACATACTCGTAGTGGTGAGGAAAAAATTTAATGTTCCGACCTATGTATTCAATGTACATAAATAAATGAGGAGTGTCAATATAATTCATTTCAGCCAATCTGGAAGCTGCATATCGTCGAAGAACAGTCTAATTATTGAAATTTCACCACCTTACAAAGCAGGGTTTATTCAACCTACGAGAAATCCGAGTGCATAGACTTTTTATTGTAGATTTATCAAAGCAGATGTTCATTTTATTTTATTTATTTTTAACACTTTCCCGTCAGATAAGAGTATATCGTAAGGGGAGTAAAAAGTAGAAGAGAGAGCATATTTTCTAAAGATGCATTTTTAATAAAATAGATGTTTTCTTCAAAATGTTGCTTTATTCCATAACAACGCACCATATTTGTAACCATCCTTTCCATTATCGAAAAAATATCAGATTCCGGAATACTCTCTCGAAATGTAGAAAATAAAAATGTTTAACAAATATATATATGAATTAAACAATCATTAGTATAAAACACGTATCTTCGTTGTCGCCAGAAGAATATTAGTAATACATACCAAGTTTTCTCTCTGCCATTGCAGATTTCATGCGCTTTACCCCATGTTAACGTGGACATAGCAGTTCAAAAGATGATGATATTATTTGCAATGGAAGAATGTTCCTAAGATTTTTGTTTTAGAAAATGTGTATACTAAACATCACGTTATATTTTAAATATTTCGTAACTTCACAAAACTTTAGACTGGTTCAAAACATTTCTAACTTTATTTAAATTTCCTTTTTGCATCAAAGCGATCAATGCTACTAAAATTATTAAAACCAGTTCAAAGATAATTTACCATATTTTGATTCAAAATAAGATTTTTGTAATGCTTGCACGTTTAATGCTGTGAAATACAGTCCAAGTTATACCACCGAATAGAAACGCAAATTAAATTTGCTGTAAAAGTTCTCTGAACACTCAAAATACTTAGGTTCCTCATTGAACCCATGCTATTTTGCCCTTTTATTATATTACTGATATCACATATGCATATATATCTAGCGTGTTTAACGAATTTTTACCTTTTCAGGTCTTTCAGAAGCCCACAGGGGAACTTGAAGACATTCGTCCTTTTATGTCCTTTGAAACCTATAATATTTACTACGTTTTTTAAATTAACGGGGCTGAATATCAGATTTACCCCTCTGGGGAAAGATAAATTGAGGGGGTGGAGAGAGTTTTGAGAGAGCTCAAAAAGCACTTCAAAATTTTTAAGCACTTCAAAAAGCGCCGCTGGTAATTCAGAAGGCTAACTGTTTACACACTTATAGTATCCTTCCTACACATATAGTAGTATCCTTCCTACACATATAGTAGTCCCCGGCCGTCCATACAGTTACCTTACACCTTTCTGGTAGGTCGGACGGTCTGGGTCTCAACATATAGTAGTCCATCCGGGGGGGAGGGGAAGGTGGGTTCGGTCGGATGTCTCCCCCACTAGGTTCCGGTCCAAATTGGGTGGCACTTCCCGGCCGTCCAAACGGTTACCTTACACCTTTCTGGTAGGTCGGACGGTCTGGGTCTCAACAACAACACTTATAGTATCGGCTATCGGAAAGAACTTAACATAGCCTTATTTTCGATTTACACCCACGGAGGTTCGATGAAATAAGGTTATTTAGAAAATTATTTTCAGACCATCCAGAATCCCTCCTAGAAGTATGAATATTTACAGTATCAACCATCGGGAATAGCCTGAAGTAGGCGCATTTTTGACCACCTCCAGAGAAGAGATATTTTTAAGTGTCTTGCCAAACACTCAAACTTAGCTGCACTAGCTTAAAAAGCTGAATATTTGCACATTTACCATATGAACCTGACGAAGACGTATATTTGATATTTCTTCGGAAGTGAAAACAATTATAGGGGGTGGGGATTAAAGTCTCTCAAAATCCTCCCAAAGCTGCCACCGGAGACATAAAAAGCTAAAACTCGATCCCGGGGAAGAACTTAATTGGTCCAATTTTCAATTGAGACAACTATTTTTGACTAAACACCATGCATTGTTAAGCAAAGCAAAACTTTTTTAATAAGTTGCAACTAAATTCCTTTAGAGTGTTAGTTTTCCTGCATATGACAGGCTTAAATACTACTTCATATCAATAAACTTAAATACATACGACATGTTTTATTTAATATGAATAGAGCACAATGAAATAAATTACTTCTGAACACTATGCATTTTTACTAGTTCCTATTCCTCAGCGACTACTTTTTGCTTGCCGTTAATAAACTCAAACCACGAGACCCATTTTATAGCGGCAACCAATGACCCATAGTGCAATTGATTGTTATAAGAATATTTATAAATATATTATTCTAAATTCCCATTTCTATTGTTTATTAAATTGTATTCAAACAATTTACTTGTAGTCACATAGGAAATCACCGTTAAGGTCATGGTAGAAATTTACAAAAAGTTAAACTTTCAAGATCTTCCAGCAGCACTTATTTTGCTCGGCCTTTATACTGTATCAATCATAACAGTACCTGACTCTTGTAATAAAATTTAGTTGTAGATATACCGGAAAACATAGAAATATAAAACAATCCAGTTCGATCAATACATTTTGAAGCCTATAATACATTAGAAACAAATAAGCAAAGTTTTTGCCTTTAAGGAAATTAGATCTTTGATTCTTTTTTACCTACTAATTTGTATGTACTTCCTATGAAATGTGTTAGACATTACAATTGTAAACACTCTCCGATTGAAACAACATGCACACAGATTCTAGTTAAATGCTGCTTTCATAACTTTGACCCAAATAAATTAAGCGTAATAACTGTTGAGGAAGAGTAATATAAGTGTTTTTCTAGAACTGTGGTCTGAATCTGACATATTCCTTGTAAATTCAATAAGATATCAATACCCTTTGAAGTTACCGGCGTTGTGAAAAATCAAACATGACAAGAAATCATGAGTTTTCTGATCCGATTATGACAACTTTCATGGAATCTTGGCAAACAGTTAAAACATAATATCTTAAAGTAAACTTTCAGCCAGCTTAAAAGTGTCAAGAAGTTCCAAATTGTGTCAAGAAGTTTCCAATCAAATAAATTTTATTCTGAAGGAAAGTTTATTCCAAATGTTCAAAACAATTAAAATCACAAGAATTTTTTAATTTCATATAAAAACCTACATATTTTTCACTTACTAAACAAATAGTTCTCGGAATAGTTAAAATTTTATTTCACTCATATTTAACACCCATTTCATTTTATTAACGTTGACTTAGATGCTATCAAGGAGTTTCACGTAAAATACAGTGTTCTTATATTGAATTTAAATTCATAGACCATTTTAAATTATCAATTTTATTTATTACGGAAAAAATGTATGGTTTGGTTTAGTCATGAAGACTTTACTCAGCAAAAATCAAGTTTTTCTGAAATACCTGCTGAACTATTTTAGTAGCTTTATTTATTTATTTATTTTTCAAATTTTACAACCCATTTTTTTAAAAATCGATATTGTGGGTCCCAATGATTACAATTACAGAGTGATGCCCTTTACTGTAGAGGGCTTGAAAAACATTTCGATTGATAACATACTTGACAATGTATCCCCCCCCCTCGAAGAGGTAATTTCCTCCAAGGGGAGATTATGACGTCACGAACAAAAAATTGTATCACGACTATCTTTCACAACAATGATTGAGACTATGAAGTTTCGTGATCATTAGCCGTAAATAAACCCTTTTGTACATGATTGTTAAATTGTGTCCTATGTTTCCGTGTTAAAATAATTAAAAATTTCGAAGTTTTCGGTCGAATGTTAAAAATTTCTATCTAGTTCTAGATTTTTTGATAAAGCCAGATATAAATTTTCGTGAAAATCCATTAATATTTGTGGCCGCTATTGTGCACACAAGAAATCGACCACAGACAGGCGGACGAACATCACTCAAAATTAGTCAAAGTGTGTTAAAGAGAGCTAGCTTATGCAT
The DNA here is from genome assembly GCA_951213105.1 of Amaurobius ferox. Taxonomy (NCBI): domain Eukaryota; kingdom Metazoa; phylum Arthropoda; class Arachnida; order Araneae; family Amaurobiidae; genus Amaurobius; species Amaurobius ferox. The sequence goes on from OX578134.1 coordinate 128,232,252, forward strand.
TGACATCAAAATTTCGAAATCGAAAATATTCGTGAAAACAATACTTTCTCAATAGAAGGGAAAAAAAGAAAAAATTGTATGTATAGAAAATAATTATTGTACAATTTTAAAAATTTTTTCATTATACAAAAATTTGAATTAAAAAAAAAGCTCATCATACGAATCATTTTGCAGCTTCTAAATTCTAAACGATGACGAAAGTCAAGTGTCTGGCCATTTAAAAAAAAAATTCTAAACGAACTTCCATAAATCTTGTGCTCGAAGATCAATCCGTTTGATTGGTTTATTCTGGTTTAGGTAATGAACTAAAATGCATAATTTTGTTTCACTTATGCTCAGGGCCTTTTCACTTGGATTAATGAATTGATAAACGATTGTATATTAAAACTATACCAAATTTTAGTGGGAAAAAAAGCAGAATATTAGACAATTTACAAATATTCTATCACACTAAAGATTTAGTTTTATGTTACAGAAAATAAACAGCTTAAATTTATTGGAAATGTTCAAACAAAAAACAATACATTTTTCACATTTAGTGAATCCTAAAAGTAATTGAGATAACTTCCATGTCATTTTATCAATACAATTTTCATGATCACATATAATATATACTTTAGCACTCGTTTTCAATTTGGTGCAACACATTAATAGTGAATGTTTCTTTTATAAATATTTGAACAAATTGCAGGGTATTATTTCACCCCAGGTGGAACATAATGTCCAACATTTCACTGGAAAATTTAAAAGGCTTACATAAAAATGTGTGAAGTAAGTGGTCAACTGCTTATCTTTCACTTATGCAGGAAATAAGCATGGAAATGATAAGTTATTTCGATATTTTTAAAACAAGTTTTCTGTTCTTCCAACTGAAGATATCGCCCGGAAACCTAAAAAATCAGTTTTCTAGATCGAAACTTGCCAGTTTAATTTTTTGAATACTATTTATTAAACATCCGAATAAATCTGGCCGAAAATATCTTAAACCATTTTAAAAAAAAAATCCCAGTTTTATGATTACATTAATTTGATTCCAGCCGATTTTATCGACCGCTATTTTATCTGGCAATAAACGTGCAAGTACCTTCTTAAAATCGTCATTCATGAAACAATTTTTAAACTTCAAGGAATCGGATTCACCGGGAAAATTTTTAAAGGTGTAAAGGTCTTCTGTGTACGTTTAAAATAGTTTGAATAAATATATTTTGATTCGAGTTATTTGTATATTAAGGTAATTCTAGATTTCATCAGATTACAGATTCTTATCCTGTGTGTCGCGAAACTTTGGTAGTTTTCTGTTACTACATTTTTGAATAATAAAAAAACATATAAAGATATAATTACTTTAGACAATCTTCGAGAAAAATATTAATGAAAATATCAAATAGCAATGTCGTTAATTAATAGTTAGTTATATTACAGTTAGAAAAATATATACAACTGTTACTTCGAAAATTGTTGACAAAAAATCTTCGCATTAACAAAACTCTGTTAGAAGGGATCTCAAACCCAGAACGACTTTACACTATCAAGCTTTTCCCGGCCGTCCAATTTGCTACTCAAGTCCTAGGACAAGTCGTTCGGTTTGGGTTTTCGACACTATCAAGCTATCGCATAAAAACTAATTTGATGCAAAATTTCACTTCTCAATTAAATTTTACGCAAGTTCAGAATGTTTTATAAGCAATCTGGTACTTCAATAAATCTATACTTACATATAAATGTAAATATAAGTGAAACTCAACTAAAATGTCAAACATACAGACTGAAATTCTGTGTTCATATTCAGCAACAGCCAAGGTTAGTACACAAACAGTATGCTCGTTTAATGACTTAGGCCTCATTTACAAGAGTGTCACAGAAATCGTTATACAAGTTTATTTTTAGCTACATATCATCCACTTTGTTGTGGCTTTCATCAAATCAAACAATATTTAAAATTAGATACAACATACCTTAATTTTTATGCTGTTTACTTGATAAAAACTGCTATTCATAATCTTTAAAATGGCGAAAGCTGTACCACGTTTATCTTCAACTTAGCTACAACCTAAAATTGCATTAGCAATATACGGCGCCATCTAGTGAGAATAAAATGAAAGACTAATAAATCAAATGCATTGAAAGACTTCATGGTTTCTATAAGCTTTCTTAGTTTATAAACAGGGACCTTAAGTTCTTTCCTATAATCTACTTCGTATGCTTTTCATATGTAATATATAAATACATATATTAAATAAAAATGTATGGAGGTTTTACAATATTTTATTTTCTATTAAAAATATGTATGTAGTTTCATATTTTAAAACAAGCATATTAAATTGATCTTCTATTAAAATTAAATACACCCTTTTCCTCATATTCATATTATAAAATGTATGTATATCAATTGATATATATTGGAAATATTAATATATTTATAAAATATATAAATAGTATAATTTCATATACAAATATACTATATTTAGTGCACGTGTGTGTATGTCTGTCTCTCTCTCTCTCTGTGTATGTGTGTGTCTCGGTCTGTGGAATGCATGTATCCACCATATCTCCAAAATAGTTCTACTGAATTTGACAAAATTTGTGGTGCTAACTAAATTTTAATGCGATTAGGAAGAAAATGACTTTTCATGCGCAATGATCAGCCCAAATCAAAAATAATAAACTACATGCTCAAAGTATCAATTAAATGCTTAGTTTATACCTACATTTTGACAATGAAAACAATTAGACCAACTACATTATTCTATTACTAACCGCTCTCAAGATATATCAGTTTTTCGTATAAAGCCTTTAAATATATGTCGTGAAATGAAAATAAAACTGGAAAGTTGGTGTAATGTCAAATAATTACCAGTATTATGTTGTGCAATTAAACTCAATTGAACGAATTATGGAAGAAATAAAAAGAAAATTAATCTATCGGGAAAGTCATGGGCTGTCTACATCATATTTTTACTTTCCCTACAATATATGGTAATGCACAAGGGAAGTATTGGTATCGTGTCTAAAATCAAAACTCGAGTTGAGTTTTCAAATGATTTATATGTTTCGAGCACCCTAGAACACGCGAAAAATCTATTTTTAGCGTGACGTCTGTCTATCTGTGTGTTTGTCTGTGCAATGCATGAATCTACTCTAATTCAACTGTTTGACTAAATTTCATAAAATTTGGTAGGTAACTCACTTGTGGGTTACTCTTGTGCTGATTAGATTTTGCTACAATTCGGGAAAAAAGAATCCACCTCCTTTTGCTTTTGTTGAGACTCAGACCGTCCGACCTACCAGAAAGGTTTAAAGTAACCGTTTGGACGGCCGGGAAGTGCCGCCCAATTTAGACCTGGACCCAGTGGGGGAGGCATCCACAGCGATTGTACCCTCCTTCCCCTACCACCAACCTCTCAGAGGGACTTACGGACCCACATGTTTAACGTGATCGTACTCCGCATGAACACGGCGGTAGTTGTGGAAGCGTGCAAATCCAGCGCGCAAACCACCGGGCTACCGCGCCCGAAATCTACCAACAGCACGCGGTGTTCCCAGGTGGTCACCCACCCAAGAACTAACCGCGTCCGATGTTGCATGATGATCTAACGAGAACCGTTGTTTTCAGCACAGTAGGGCTCTCCACCTCCTTTTGTGAAATAACCCGCAAAAATCGCATGTATTCACTATAGCTGAAACACAAATTGGCAACAAGTTTCACAAAATTTTATAGATAGGTCATTTTTAAGTTCCCTGGTTTTCATTAGATTTTGGTATTTTTCTGGGAAACGAACCTGCTTTTTTTGCAAAAAAGCCCACATAAATCGTATGTATCCACTCTAGTTGAAAAAATAATTGATCAAATTTCACAGAATTTGGTAGATAAGTCACTTGTAGGTTATTGTGTTAATTGGATTTTTGTACGATTCGGAAAAAATAATCTTTCTTTTTTGCGAAATGGCTCGCAAAAATCGCAAAAATATAAAGCAAAAGACTACATATGGTGAAATGTATCAATTAAATGCTTCTTTTATACTTCTTGTAATGATGACAAGAATAAGACCAACATCATTGTTCTAGAACTTACCGTTCATGAGATATTTCAATGTTTTTATATTATTTTTGTGACGTCGCCTTTAAAAATACGCCCAAGTCGCCAAATGAAAATGAAAATTGACTTAAAACTGTAAAGTCGGTGTAATTTCAAATATTTTTGTATGTAATTGTATGCAATTTAATGAATTATGAAAGAAAGAAAATGAAAATAAATTTATGCCTGTAGGGAGTGTTGTGAGCTGCCTACATCAGATTTTCACTTCTGATGACTTATCGCATTATAAAACGTCACTAGCTTGTACAATTTCTCAATAATTTAAGTACCTCGCGAACGGTTGATCTTATAACAATAGGGTTGGTCCTTTTCGTGTGAGAGTAAAACATTATGTATGAAACGACCATTAATTAATAAATTTCAGCATATTTAAACTTTTATCTCTGCTTTTGAAGATTTTTGAGGACTATTTCACACACATACACACAAATCGGCTTTATTTTTTCCGAGTAACACTAAAATCTAATCAGTCCCAGAGTAACGCATACGCACTTACCTACCAAATTTTGTTAAATTGCTCTGATAAATTTTTTATCTAGAATCGATACATACTTTACACATACTCACACATGCACATGTGGACGTCACATAAAAAAGGGGTTTTTCGTGTTCTACACAGCATGAAGCGTGTAGATATGTCGAAAACTGGAGTTTTGATATTCGATATAATTCCAATCATTTCCCTCCACATTACAATGTATTGTAGGGAAAGTAAATATTCGATTTCATTTAATAAGCGCAAATAATTAGACTGTGAGGCTCCACTTAACTTTCGCCTGCATTTCTCATACATAAAATATTTTTTCAATCTAGTTGTATCAGAATTTGAAAATATTGTATCTTTATACGAGCTGTATATATATCTTGTTATATTGTATCTTTATACGAAATATTGTATCTTTGTTCGCAAATTATTCTCCTAAAACTATTCATAAAAATAATTTGTTGGTTTCTCTAATTTAGCAGCAGGTCTACCATGCCGTTGGAATAGTTAGTTGATTTGGATGATTTGCACCATTATACAGTTGCACCTGTCTTAAACGGAAATTCAGGGCACAAAGAATTATCCGTCTTGAAAAGGTTTCCGTTTCACGCATGTTCAGTTGGAAATGCAGACAAACCATATGTAATTGTTTACCTATACATGACTTTTTAAAAATGCTATAAAGTTTATTTAGATGCACTAAATACCATATTATACCCTAATAGCTAATTTAATTATTCTAAAAACGCACATTTTCGCATACTGCGCATATATAAGTATAAAATCACAGAAGCATATATAAGTATAAAATATTTTGTATACTCCATTGCCTGGTAGGTCAGCTTTTTACCATACCTTGAAAAATAGATAAATTTACCTACAGATAAAATATTACTACTTACCATGAAACAAATAACTATCAAAAATATAAAAAAACTACATTTTTACTGAAATGAACTTTTAAGATAATCGATCACGGTTTTTTGGACATATGTCTTACTAATGAGGTTACTTTTACTCAAAAATCATGCATAGGTTAATATTTCTAGTATTTAAGGTCTCCCTAATTAACTGAAAATTCTTGAAGTTCTTAAACAACTTTCACTATAGAAAAAACGAATTATTAAGACAGAAGAACGGTCGCATGAACCTGTTATTGTGAAAATCTTTATAAAATCCCTATTTGATTTAATATAAAGTTCCTTTTTAGTAGTATTGTTTTCATTTACGAGTGACACTTCGTAATTCTTAAGAAAATAAATTGCTGAAACATTTGGATGATTTTTTTCGTTCTTAGTTCGTCACAACAGAGGCTTTATTAACAAATAACTTTGTTGTTGTTGTTGTTGTTCATAACCTCCTGTTTCGGTCGAACCACAAACAGGACCAGTGATGCCAGAAAAAGGACAAAGAATGACACAAGACGAGATCACAAAGTTTTTATTAACACAAACAAGCATCACTGACGAAGGTCTGGGGGTGCAGCTTCACATTTGGCGAGGACCCAGAAGGCGGAAGACTGACTTCATCCTCAAGAAAACACCCATGCCGTACTCGGGATTCGAACCCAAGCCCACTAGACAGCAGTCGGAGACGCTATCCACTTCACCGCCTGGGCGGCACAAATAACTTTAAATTAGCTATCCGTTTCCGCGTTGTGCAGGTTCCATTTCACACAGCGGAAGTAACATAAACTTCCTATAATTTTGGATGGAGCTAAAATATTCTCCGCTTATGACAGTTTTTCGTTTTCTGTAGGTTCCGTTTCAAACAGGTTTTGCTGTATACCATTTTAATACCGTTTATATTCACAGTGTAATCAATATATCATTTAACAACCTAGGCTATATATTAACAAATGTTTTGTCCCGAAAATTGCGATTATTTTTTTAGAAGACGTAACACTATGAAAATATAAAATTTCAAATAATTAGATTTATAATAATGCACATTTCACAAAAATCTGAATAGCTGTAGGTTTTTCCATATTATATCTACATATAACGTTTTAGAGCGGTAAGAGCATTTGTTCTTCAGTTATCATCTCCACACACACACATACCGACCACTCAAACGGCTAATGTAAACCCTAGGGTCAGTCGAGTGGTCTAGGTCTTGAACACACATACATAGAGAGAGAGGACAACTTTCTCGATGTGTTAAAACTTTGGGAAAGTTAACAATATAACTTTCCCGAGTACATATATTGTTTTTCATAACTTTAAAATGATGGACATTTAAAAATTCCTTGCCAGTCCATTTTATTTAAAACGGCTTGCGCCAAGCTGCAAATCTTCAATAATTTTGCATCTAAATATGGTATCATTATGGGACTGTCTGCTTTTCATTTGTCAACAAGATTTTGCAATTTTTATTAGATATTAGGGCAGCCGCAGTTCATTCCTTGCGACCACATAGCAGCCAAACGTAACTAGGGAATCTTTTCTTAATCTTGTGATTGCGATATGTTTGTAGGGAAGATAAATCTTGTAAATCAATTTCTAAATCCATGTCAGTTTCACACTTCTGAAAATAGTCTTGAATATTTTCTTATAAAAATTTAATATAGGTGAGCAGTGTGTTTGAAATAATTAATGGGGTAATATAACACCCCTTTCTCCGTTACGGGTTGAAACAACAAAACTTCTGTATATTTTATTGTTTCATTGTGGCTTGTAATATTTTGGTGAGATTTTATGTTCTGTGACAAAATTCGGGATTGGGTGATATTAAGAAATGGTGCACTATATATTCATATATTCAATTTGCATCTTATCTTTGCAATTTGCTTTTTGTTGTCGTTTTAATGTTTTGAGTCTCCAGCTTTTGAAAATCCTTTGAAGCTCCTGCTTAGTTTGGGTGTATCACTCTTGAATGTTAATTTATTCACATGTATTATTAATTATATTAGCTTATAATTTAAAATTAAGATCAATTTGAATTCTGCGGTAGCATTGGTTTCCTTTTGTTAGATATCTTATTTCAAATCCTCTATTACATTATTAACCTCCTTAATGTTACTGAACCAGGATATGCCACTATTCATGTTTAAATTAGCCTTATTATATTTATTTTTATGTTTAAATTAGCCTTATAAAATATATTTCTACAGAATTCGGTTCGAGCCTGATAAATCAAAACGTATTTTGAATTAAAAACTATGTCCAATATTTAGCTACATGTTTAAATATTTAGTTTCTCATAAAAATGAAAAGTGCATGTTTCATATATGCTAGCGTACTGACAATTTGATTATACGTTTGTCCACGAAAAGCTAAAAAATACATTAAAATAGAACTCAACAAAATTTGCCAGGTTAACTAATCAGACCAAAAAAATATAGAGATTTTCTGGAAGTGTTCATAATAGTTCTACACCGTAAAGATGCACTCGAAATGTCTTCACTGCAAAGTTAATGTTAGGAAAAGTCCATTTCCTTTCAAAAACGTATAACTTATCATACCAAGAAACATCTTAAAATAGATTTTTTAGAATTCGAAACACAGGCGGTCTGCTGCAAGTTCCACCACTGTCAAAACAATTCCCTCTCTGATCTTCAAATAAGTATGAATTAATGGTATGAGTGAGAAGGAATAAGCCGATGTTTCTAGTGGTTCAGAACTCATTTTTAACTGTAACTCCAGGTCTAAGTATTCATCGTGTCCATAAAAAAATAATAATAATTCAAAATAATCCAATAAAAGCTGGGAACTGCAAGCATCTACTGAAGAAATTTCCGTTGTTGAATTATTTTTAATAAGAAAAATGTCTGTTTTCTATATGACAGCTGGGTGCATATTTTTGCAATGTAAGGGGCATGGAAATTATAAAACTTTTACATTTAAATTTTCATTTTAAAATGCAATTCATGCAAAATTGATTTTATAACATACGTAAATAGCCTGATAAAGTTGTCAGGTCAATATATAGTTTACGAAAATTTGGATACTGCTACAAGTGCAATCAAACGAATAACTTAACAGAACTTAACAGGTTTAAACATGTATAGACTAGCTTCCTTTGCTTTAGTAAACCTAAAGTAAATCTGTTATTTGCTGTTATTGAGCACTAATATGAGCATAACATGTTCAGTAAAATATGTCTTACAATTTGATATTAGTTAAAAACCATGATACATGAAATATAAATTTGATATGCTTCTTACAGCATTTTATTTGTAATGAATAACTATTAAATGCCAGTACCACATTATTATTTTAATTTAGTTGCATAATAAATATATGATTTTAAAAACTCATCATAACCAATGATTAACAGGTCGTGTATAAATAATTAATACTGCAATAATCCCATGCTCCTGCAAACCATAATATAGGAAATATTACAAACCATGATATAGGAAATATAAATTTGAGTATGCTTCTTACTGCATTTTACTTGTAATAAATAACAATTAAATGTCTGTACCATTATTATTTTAATTTAGTTGCATAATAAACATATTATTTCAAAAACGCATCATAACTAATGATTAGCAGTTCGTGTATAAATAAATAATACATACACATATAACAATAATCTCATGCTCCTGCAAACCATGATATAGGAAATATAAATCTGAGTATGCTTTTTACTGCATTTTATTTCTAATATATAACAATTAAATGCCTGCACCATTATTATTTTAATTTACTTGCATAAGATACATACGATTTTAAGATCTCATCGTAACTAATGATTAACAGGTTGTGTATAAATAATTAGTACTTACACATGTAACAATAATCCCATGCTCCTGCAAACCATTCAATTTCTTAATCTGCCAATAAAGCTCGAGTTAATTAAATTTTTAAACCCACCTACCTAATTACCAAACATATTTACAAGGAAATAAAACCCTTAATAAAACAACAAAAACTATATAATATCTTGCGTCCCTTAAATACATTTTTGAGCTGTCTTCGAAAATGCACGTAAACCTTAATGACTGAAGGACATTTTATTGCTCATGAAAATCGCTAATGAGCATGTTGTAATAGTGTAGTCAACAATATCTGTTTGAGATTAATAAAGACATATCAACGATAAAGGGGGGGGGTATAATTCATTTTATATGCAACGCACTATAAAACATTAAAATGATAGCTTTTTTCGGAACAAAATCAGCTTCTTCCTTCGAGAAAAGTAAAACAGGGTGATCGCATAATAAAAATAGCGATTATTTATCACAATTCAATTGTTGATTTTATAAAAATAAAATGTTTGCTTTACTTATCCTGACGAAAGGAGCTCATTTTGTATTCAAATCCTTCCGATATTGTCATTAATTGTTTACTGATAGGCAATTTTAGGTGAAGAAGGTGAAGCACCATTTAATCGATGCTTAACAACAATAAAGGCGAAACATATTTGAGGTTATGCACACATTTTCCAATGAGTTGTGTTCACGCATTTTCGACATCTGCGTTTTAAGCATTTCAAAATCTACGTAACCACTCTGACTGATATAATTGAAGAAAATCTTAAACCTGGTTGTTTTAACTTTTTGTTAGTTTCCGATATGTTTCATCCTATTTAACTCTCTACCGCTCGTTTTTTATAAAATAGTTTTATTACCATGGTTAGTACGACTGCAGCTTTTTAGTAATATTGATCTACTTGTTATTACTAAAAAGTTTATTTTGTAAGAATGCAACTAACATATGTTTGGCATAGCATTTCTTTTCTGAATCTTGTACTTTAAATCCCAAACAAATGATAATAAATTTCTGCATACTAAATATTTATTTCCGTGGAACATTTTTTCTGCAGAAGTTTAATTTAATTATTAAATATCTATGGAAAAGGAGTTTCCAGCTCAACTATTTATCTTGCTTCCAACATTGAATTCCAAATGAATTTAAACACTTTCACTGGATCACTTTTAAAGTGATTTGAACTAAATTTAGGTGACATTCTGAGTATAGTATTCAGATGTGAACACAAAAAAAATCCTAAAAATGCATACTGTTTAACTAAAATCGCTGAAGTAATTTGGACTAAATTTAGTCGGTATTCTGTGTGGTGATAATTATTTGTCTAAAACATCGACATGCTGTGTAAGGTTATACTAAAAATGGCGTGGTAATGTTGTTATTTGTGGTGTTTGACTTGACTTATATATATAGAGGGATTACCCATGAACGATGCGTTAGGATGATCCGTAAAAATCTCTGCGATTTTATTTTAATGAGTAGAGTTATTACTTACTTTTACTGTAAGATAAAATATTATTAGTCTTATTACTAAAAAATTCATACTTTATTTGAGTATATTAAAATGTATGATATTAGTTACGACATTGTCGTTATCAATTACAAAATTATGTTATTAATTAATCGCAATAAGAGACCTACTCCGCTATCATTTTGAGACTACAGTCTTATTATTGTAAGACTCAAGTATCATAATAACACCGTGGTGATCGCTCTTGTTTTCCTAAATTTCGATACTCGACATATGATACTATAGATATTAGTACATACCTCAGACTGAATGGAACACCTGTTGAAGACCCCCTTTCAGTCATAGATGCATGCTAATTTTCTAAATTTTACTCTCCGATCATTTCGAGCATTCAGCACAATCTTCCTGTTCTTGATCGACATCGTCCTTTTCAGATTGGAGGTTGTCTCTCGTTATTCTGTCTCATCTCCATGATTTCATTTCACTCTTAATTAATACATTTATTGGTCATAAACCAATGTTCAAATCACTATCAATTTTGGCGCCGCTCCATCTGATCTATTATACAGCCCAACTCGACACTGTAGTTCAATTATTTCAATTTGCTGATATATCTGGTTTCTGGTCTCACATTCTGCGTATACAGCCCAAATGTGAACGAAAAAACAAACGCCCAAATGTGAAACGTTCTCTCAGAATCAGTGACCCTTTGTAAACTCAAAAACCGCTGCAGCTATTTGGATACCAAATTGGGATGGTATACTGGTGTATATTGGTATATTGTGTAGATTTAAATGTAGAAAATATAGTTTTAAAAATATATATATATAGTTTGTCTTAGAGATCGAATGTCCACTTGTTTAGAGTGAAAAGTCTCGTGATTGTCCCGATCTTCAAATTTGTCATAATGAAATGTATTACACAAAAAAGTAAAATCAAAGATAATCTGATTTCTTTTTTTATTAAACTGCATGTAATATTTTACTTATTTATTAATTAATAACTAACTCCTTGTACGTATATAATTAGTATAGATCAATCTTGCAACAATCCCATGCTCGTATTAAATAATAAATTCCACAAACTGCTAATAGATAACAATATAATAAAATTTTGAACGCTGCCTTCTGCTGATTAATATATACATTTTAAAGAAAAAAAATATTTATAAGAATAAAACTCAGAGTTTAAACTGATATTCTAAACACCCTAAAATACACTCTTCTAGATGTTTTCCGAAACATACGATAAGACTTAATGACTTTGGAGAAAGTTTTTATCTCAAAAACCGTTAATGAACTGGTTGTGAAAGAATATCAACTAGCAACTGTATCGGTTTCAGATATGACGTGTATCATAATGAAGACGGAATTTTCGAGACACCTACTCATAACGTAACGACAATATTGGAAAAATTGCTCTAAAAATCTTTGAATAGCAATAAAGCTGTAACTCCCTGCTTTAATTTTCAGTAATGACTATAGATTTTGACTCCCAGATTTCATACGTCAATTTCTGTGTGTTTGCACTGTTTCAGAATGTATTAAAAGGCTTCATTTTGAACTCTATAATTAAAGGAATTAATGATGAAATTAAATTAAACAGGGTTTTCGTCATTTGACCCGTAATCTTTATTTAAATGTTATGTTTGTTCTATCTTTAAAATATCTATTTTAACGTCTTATATCTTTAAAATCTTTGAGTTCTAATATATATATAAGTTCTATCTCCAAAATATCTATTTTGACGGTTTGAAGTTTTCTATACTGTCGTATAAGATTAGATTCCGGAGGTATTTGACATAGGTGTCATATTTTATTTTTAAAAATCACCAATCTGGTGTAACATCTTTATTGTTCCCACACAGAGCATCTGCGCTCTAGGCGTCTGTAAAATTTTGAAATAAAGGACTCTGAAAATATCAATTTGATTGGCTGTATGTTCTTTATTTCCTCTTTGGCTGAGACTTATTCCAATAATTTCTTTGGCCTTTCGAATCCTATGAGCTTCTTTTCTCTTTCAATAGCTGCATCAGCAATTTCATTGGCATTCCATATCCTTCGACGTGCATTGTAAAAAACTACATCAGTGTAATTATTTTGACTATAATTATAAATATCTACAAAATTAAGACACTCTCCATACAAAACTGAAGCTTAATATTAGACACTTTAACTTTTTTTAATTATCTTACAACAATAGTTATTGCAATACCTCTTTTTTATATTGCCATGTGTTAAAATTCTTATATCATATATATATATATATATATATATATATATATATAATGTTCTTGTTGTTATTCAGAAATAAACGATAATATAGTGCGTAAAGTACTCGCACTCGATATTACAAAACTTCCCTAAACTTTATTCAATAAAGCAATGTGGTAGGTTTATAAAATTTGTGGCACTTGGTTACATTTTAAAAGATATCCGGTTGCATTTTAAAAGATATCCGTATCTCTGGCAATTCAAATATCAATAATTAATTTCCCTATATGCATAGTATAATATATATGAAAAGTATTGTGACAGGGTCGAATATTCAAATTCGAGTTTTCTACGGGAGAATACGTTTCAAGCATCCCTGGAGTGAAATCGGTGGTCTTTGAAGTGATGTCTGTATGCATGTGTATGTGATATCTGCAGAGTCCACTTCCGAAAATAAAAGCTTGCAATTTCGTCCCAGTAGCTAAATGGTAGAGCATCGGCAGACTTCAGAGCCCTGAGTACGACTAACACGGATTCAGTGGACTCTGGGATATTGAGTGCCGATTTCAAAACGAGAGAATAACAACCAAGCAGGAAGCTGTCACGGAGTATAGAAGCAGCATCGGGAGGACTCGGCCTCTAAAAAATACAAAAACTGAAAATCCTTTAATTTTGCTTGATGGATTTATAAATCGCTGGAATTTTTTTTATCTAATATTTTTTCTCTATAATTCGCGAGCTGCTAGGCACACAAAACTGGTTTTTATACAATCATAAGCAGAGAATTTATAGTTTTTGCTCAAAACGCTTCATTCATTCGTGAGATATCGTCTCCGCAGATTCGCGGACACACAGACACACACATCTCTATAAAAATGTTCGATTAGAGTTCAGGGATACTTGAAACGTCGAAAACTCGAATTCGAATTTTTGAACACACTCACAATACTTTCGATCCACATTATGCTATGCATACAGGGAAAGTAAACATGTAAGGGTATAAACAATTTTAAGAAATAAAAAGATTGTCAATTAGAATTAGAAATAGAGCAATCACTCTAACCAGCCAGCCATAAGCAAAACTGCTTCTAGTAAAGATATAACAATCCAGTGATAATGCTCCTATATACAGAAAGAGCGCATCAGCTATTCTTTATTATACTTTCCCATTGGTTTCTATTACTATGTTACTCAATATAGTGCATTCTGGTATAAATTTAAAATAAAATGGAAAAATGTTCGGCCGTAAATTTCACCAATAATTCCCGAAAACGGAAACGATAGTTTAGATTCTTGAACGAACAAAAAGGAGGCGGGAAATGCATAAATTGTAGAAGAAATGAATACAAGACTATCGTTTTTTCGACGCAGGCGATGATAAGTGCGCCAAAACAAGCACGTTTCACTGAAGTCAGTAATGAGAGTAGCGCTGCTTTTACTCGTCGGCGTGACGTTTCTCCCTGTGTGATATAATCTTGCAGCTATAGATCAGCCTGTGTTTTAAGAGTTCTACCCAGTGACAGCTTGCAAGATGAAATACAATACTAAATATATACAGATAAAATATTATAAGATAAAATAAAATACACTATATTTACAACGAATGATTTAAGTTAGATCTTAAGAGAACATGGTTTTTAACCTGAGACAGAAGATTCAAATCGCAATCGAAACAATTATAGTCACTTAATTGTCCTATGCCTGCATTCATCAAGAAGGTATTATGAGTAAAATTAAATTTTTAGACAAATGCACTATACGCAGATGTGCATACATGTATGTTTCTTATCAGGATATGCATTCAGAGAAGCAAACATACTGATTATATATATATATATATATAATCAATATATATAATTTTATTTCACTCTGAAATCACCTCGGAAACATGTAAAAATTTGGAATGTTACCACATAAAGGTGGCTCCTCATTCGCTACCGTTTTTCACCGTCTCGGCTCAATACCAAAATTCGATCCCTTTACATTGAGCTTTTTTCAAAAAATTGTTTTTCTCTTCGTGTTTAATTGCCTAGAAACCATCATTCTCATTTCAGACATTAAAAAGTTTTAAGAGTCAACTAAAGAATGTTCGCAGTAAACACCTATGAAAAAAATATTTCGTTATTATGCAGCAAGGAGGAAATTTAGGAAACAAAAGAGATTCCCATTTTAAATCAAGAAAAACAAAGATTTACACTTATGAAAGCAGGATTTGCTTGTCTCTAAGCATTGTCTGCTGCCTCAACAAAAGAATGCTTAAAATTCATCACATTTCAATTTTTGACATTAAGATACTAATATCAGCCGTGAAACACATTTTGCATATGTTAAAATTATTATTAAAATACATTTATTGGTGGCAACAGCATTATGATACTCCTCATGGTAAAATATGAAACAAACAAGACTCTTCAATGGGAAACTAGTTAAAAATATGATATTTCCAATACTCCAATTTTACATAATCTATAATTATTTTAATATACAGAGCGTGATTTTATGCACATACAATAAATAACTGGATCCCAAAGTAGAATGTTGAGCAAATAAAATATAGAAATCAGACGATCGTTTCGAAAATGTTTAGATTTATTTCTTCAGTGCGAACAAGCTTAGGGCTAAACGCCATATAATAGTTTAACCATGTGTTAATAAAATGACCAAAGTGCGTGATATCAGTAAAAATTCCAATAATGTGTTTAATGATTATCAATATTGTTAAAATTTCTATGTTTACATTATGCAGTTAACTAATTTGTCTATGGCATCATATTTCTCGAAGCGCGCTTAATTATATTTTTCTCTATCTCATTCTTTTTCTGAACTTTACTTCGTGTTCACACATATTTCTGCATTTCATCGAATTTTTTTTTTCAGTTTTTCTTCTTTTTAAACATACTAGGTGACAGTACCCAAGCGAGTTCTGTAGTGCAGACATTTTGCAAAAGTTTAGTTAAGTTCACATAAGGCATCCAACTCTAGGTTTGCTCTTACTGAAAAAGGATACACGAGCATTCCCGAAACGATCTCCTTCCTTCCATGTTTTGTTTACGCAATGTTTTGAGTTGGGAATCCAGTTTTTGCTTTTCAATTTTAATTGCCGTTAATATATCTAATACTTAATAGCTTTAATTGTTTAATGAAAATGTGAAATAGAAAGTATTTTATACACTATTTCATGACCATGTGGTACATTTTGCTACAGTCGGGGAGGGGATTTGCATTATGCCGTATTTAGTATTCTGGTAATGATCTTAAATCTCTAATGTCCGCTATATCAGTAATTATGCGATTTTTTTCTCCCAAACTCAATAAAAATAAAACGATATGAATACATACATATGTACACTGGAATTAAAATTAAAGAGATATACATTACAATAAAGAGGATGTTTATTTTTGCAATGAAACATATATGATACAATAAAACATGTGACGTTTCATTTTGGCAAACCACAGGAAGGAAAATTTAACAGTTCTTTTGTACTCTCTACATTCAGTACAATGGGAATAGATTTGATTTAAAGTATAGTATATCTGTACAATATCTCAAATTTCATCTTTTTTTTTTTACAAATATAAAAGTTTCATCTCAAGAAAATGACTAGAAAAATTATAAAATATACACTAGATATAGGCCTATATATCGAAGTTGTATTTATAAGTAATTTCAACATATGAAAACAATTATCAACTCAACTAATTTACATTAATTATTTTGTAAATAATCAAAATATATGTATACTCCAAATACACATTACTCCAACATTATATTTCTAAATTTATTATGATCTTGATTTTGACTTTCAATTATATTTAATAAAAAATAATATTTATTAAAATTTAACTATCACTAATTTAATTATGATAACTTATTTATTAAAAAAATATCACACTCAATATAGCTTTTGAAATGCATATATTTTCTCTCCTTAGTTTTGAACTTGTATTAGATAATCATGCAAATATGTTACGATTTACTTTTTTCATAATTTGTGCAGAAAAAATCAAAAAATCCAATTGATAATATTCTAAATGAAATAAATTACCTAAATCTTCTTTTACCTGTTGCCTTGCCAAAAATATTGTAAAGAGACAAAACTGATCTTTTAAATTTTAAGTATAATTAGCATAAAAGCAACTCTTCAAAATCTTAGAAAATGAGAATACATGCTTGAGCACGCACACAAATCTGCAATAATTTTCTATTTAACTTTGTTTAATATTATATATTCCGTAATATACTGTCCCAATTTCTTTAATGAGTCTATGAATCGGGTAAACGTGTTTATTCCTATTTATATATGCACACAAATGTGATCTTTGGTGAAATTTAGAAAATGATTTTTGTAAATATTCAAAAGAAAATCAAATAAAAGAGTAACAAAACAGGTTGAAATACTAAAGTGGTGAGAAAAAATAAGACATTCTATTATATACATAATAACACGAAGTTAATATGAGTAATATCACAGGTTAATTTTTATATAAATTACAGGTGCACTGTGATATAAATACCTTTCAAATGAACAACCAAACATTCTACGGATCACTTAACAACGTGCAGTTTTAATAGTGTGAATAGGAATTTTTAAGTATATTAAAATACTGTTTGTAACTAATGTGTAGTCTATATATGATATCCGAGTAAAATGTAAAATATTTCTAATGAAAATAATATTTTTAATCTTGATATTTTCAAAACGCATTCACAGTAGTAAAACAGTGTTTTCTTTTTCCTCAAGATTTTTATCATAGTTTTCTTAAACTTGTATATAAGATACCAAAATGTATTTAGAAACTTTGGTTGATAATAATAAGTATTTCAAATGTATAGACTAATTGCAATTCAAACATTGTTTTAGATTTTCCCTCAAAAATTGTATTTTTTGAGACACACACATAAATGGATTTTTGAATTGCAATATTATAATTGATAATAAATGTTTTATATGGAATGTTTTTGTATGAAATGATTTTATATGACAATTAATGTTTCTATAGAAGTAAGATCACTTTATTATTATGAATTAAAATTGATTTATTTGCTTTAATGTAAAGAAGTCAACATTTTTACTTGCTTTGTAAAGAGTGACCTTGATAAATTAATCTCAGTAAATATTCTATACATATTTCCCGTACAATCATTACAGTAAGACACACTATACTTAATTTCTTTGCAATCAATAAAGTAAAATGTTTACAATTATTAAGGATGTTTTTGAGTATTCCAAATGATAATTTAATTTTAATTTTATATCAAATAATAGTGTATCCAAACAAAAGACTATGTATTATTTAATGACTGACATAGAAAAAGTATAATACAAATAAATACACATACATATATTTACATAAAATTATTGGATGAACATTCAATAGAACATGATTTGTATCTTTCTCGCTTATATAAGACACTGATAACAGTCCTAGTGTACTGAATGTGACGTATATTTTCATAAGCTCAAAGAATGCAGAGATCATTTCGAAAAGATAATTCAAATTGATCGATACTGATTCTCAATAAATGACACTGAATATATAATATTTTTTCATGGTTTTAGGATTATATTTATATATTCCTATTATTTCATTGATCATAACCCTTTAATACATTTTGTTGAAAATTAAGTCAATCAGTTTTACCTTGACGTATTTATTTGCAAGTTTTATCAAATTTTCTACTAAGTACATATCAGTTAGTTACGATAAGTAAAGTTATAAGTAAAGTACCCCTCGTCACATGACGTCTGTTCAGAAAAAAGGAAAGCGTGCGAGATACCCGACACAGGAAATGAGGTGGAAAGTAAGGTGCAACGTTACTCAAATATATTCAGTAGGAACAATAAGTGGCATAACCTTTAGGTGTAGGTATTGTACATGACCATGGTCATTCAAATGAAGTTGAATGAAGTGCCTCTAACGGAGAATTTGATAACTTTGTAAAGAGAAAACTTAGAACTTCGCAACATAGAAATTAAAAGGACAGAAGACAAAATTATATATATATATATATATATATAAATTGCAAAGTTTTATAACACCAGATAATTTGCCAGCATCAACATACAGCATTCTTCAAGAAGAATATATCATTCTTAATACTTTGAAGCATCATAACCCAACCAGGTTCCAAAAGTTGACAAACAAATAAAAAATTATGTAATAATTACAGATTCAACTTTGAAACAATACTATAGTATCAACACAGGCGTATAGAGCAGTATTATTTACCCGAGAAGGATCTGCATTTAGATCATCAACTTACATTTGTGGGGAACAATTTGTGCGCGGCATTAGAAGCTGCTGCCCCTAGTTAGGACATAACTTACGGATATGAGAAGCATAAAAATTCAAAAATGAATTAGGTGCATAACATCGTATTATTAAACGTGCATAACATTTTTAAAATATATTGTTCTATAACTGTATTTAACATTATTGTAGGATCTTTAAATAGAGTTAATTCTAGAAATCAAATACTTCGCTATGGGAACTACAATCACTGCCATTCGATTGACCGGCCTTACATTCCTACTAGTATCTACCTTTTATGCCTTTGACACTAGAGATAAAAAATTATCTGGGTGACTCAGAGCTCGGGAACACAAGATCATGTGCATAATAATTAACTGGAATAATATTGAACCTTGATATGTAATTATACAAAGCAAAATATACCAAGTCCAACTTAGGAATTATCTGTAAATTGAATCAAATACTAATTTGCGAAATTCACTTAGGATTTAAATGTAAGAGAAACAGTTGCATAACAATGCATTGAGGTATAATTGCAAAATAAAACTAGCAAATTATTTATGAAGAAACCTTTCTGAAATCCATCTTTCTCTAAAAACAAAAGAAAAAATTTTGATGAAGAAAAGTTTGCATCTCTTTTTCTGCAAAAATAATTAATATTTTTTAAAGTAAATTTTATAAATCAAAATTTATTAACTTTTAAATGAAAACTGGACATCACTCTTTCCACTGCAAAAATTCTGAAAGGTCTATCAACTGAATATAAATTTAAATCGGTCAAAACTATCCTTCAAGAATATCAAATGTCTTTCGGTACGCATTAAAAATCCCAATATATCCAGACAAATTTGAACAGCACAATACAACGAGGGGTTACACCAATTTCTGCGGTAATATTGATTTTTATTTCAAATCAGTATCGGTAGTATTCACAAGAACCAAACAAATTGAATTTCTCAATCTATATTCCAGAAAAGAAAATTATAGGAAGACAGGTATGTAGAAATATACTTGCTGTGAAAAGTTGATATTCTTAAAAAGTTCCAAATGTAATCTCTTCATAATATAATAAAAAGTACTATATTTCTTTGAATTTGAAACATTTGTGATTAATCAATAATGAAACAGGTAGAATAGATAAAATTCAGATCACAATGTTTTGTCCTGGAAAACATGGATTTCTGGATAGCGTTCATAGAGTCAGAATCCTGAATGGACGTCTCAGGAGAATTGGCCTTGTAGTAAAGACAAGTCCATCACGGCCACCAATCGCTATCCATCGTTTTGACTAGATCGGGATACAATGATGCATGATATCACACCTAGGACTTCTTTATGTACTTGGGATCACACCCTTTTCCGCTGCATCCTACATACAGAAAATATTATATTATATAGTATATAAAAACAATAGGGGTGATAATTTTTTTAAGAAATTAGATTTTGTATTATTAATTGGTACTAAATTATTAAATTTAATCATAAATGTAATTTTAAAATTCAAAATCGGATCAAAGAATTTTAATATTGATATGGTGCTAAAATTGAAGTTATTCCATTTTAAACTATCGAACATAGAAAGAGATATTTGAAAGAAACCTTTGAAAAATAAAATTGAAATCAAAATTTCAAAAAAAAAATTAAATTTTTTGATACACTACACATGTGTATAAATTTTATGTAAATACAAGAAGTACAAAAATACAATAAGTAAGAAAAGAAAGGATGGAAGAGAATATCATATCTGTAACATAGAATTTATCAAGGGTCATTTCAAGTATAGATATACTATTAAGACCAATGAGTCTTTTTAATGAGTCTGTCGAAAACCCAGACCGTCCGACTCATCCTGAGACATAAGCAGCAGTTTGGACGACCGGGAAGGTACCAATGAGTCTGTAGACCAATGAGTCACCATTTAGTTTGAACAATGTTTCCATGACCCAACAATCATTACCATGAATTACATATCAAATGCAACAGGAAATTAGTGTACGCAAGAATGATTAGACAATATTAAAAAAGAATGAAAATAAAAAATTAAGACTTTTAGGAATATATATATTTTTTCAAAGTATAAATTATTAGCTTTATTAAATTGTTGCTTGAAATTATATTTAATTTTCACATGATTAAATTGATTAAATTAAATCTTAAACCCATAAAACAGATAACTAAAATATTTAGCTTTATTAAATTATCAAATTTAATGTAATCTTACATAATATAATATATCATGAATAAATTTAATATTGAATATTTATTGCACTATTATTTAAAAATGAAAAGAGTAGGAAATAAATATGTGGAACAGATAAGAAAAAACATGCAAAATGAACTTAATTATATTCCCCGTAGTATTACCTCAAACTCATGGATGCTTATATATAAGCAGTTAAGCATATTTTTAACAATTATGGGTATTGCATTTATTTCTACAAAGCAGATGACGAAGTAAAAATAATACACATTTTCAAAAATCAAACAGTAAATAAAAAATATGAGATAAATATCGAAACAGAGGTTTAAAAAATACCCGAGTAATATTTAAAAGCACGGGACTTACGTTCTGTACATTTTTCATGAAAATGGTAGACATTTATATGCCAAAATACTTATTTTATTCGTAAGAGCATACGTCAAGAGTAAATGCAGAGAAAACTTTCTCTGGAACATCACAAGGTAACATCTGTAAATGACGCAGTTCCCATGGTTGAATGCATGGACAAGGTGTTACCATAAAACTATTTTAAGACTTTTGACGAGATAAATGGCAATTTTGAAAGAAGAGTTATAATCAGAACAGCATTTTATTTCTCTGCTACATCAATATGATTTTAACACAAGTTTCCAAAACCTAGTCTAAGTTGCACCCCAGTTCAAAAACATATAGAACAAATGTTTTATCACCAGAAAGCACCACATTATTAAAAAAAAAGCTGGAGAAGACTCTAAAGGAGGAAAATATTATAAAAGATGTATCTTGTGTATTGAGTTTGAAATTATTTTTTTTTTAGGATGATCTGGAAAATCCATCCAATTGCTGACACATTTCGGCGAACTTTCCAGCGTTATGAAAATATATTATTGTAAGGACATCGATTACACCACAGGTCTTATTTGCAAAACCATGGACAAAATGTTTGAAAATGGATATTTAATCAGTATTATAACTTATTAATAATAAAATAGTGGAAACTGTCCTAGGATTTTATGCCAAATTAGTATTAATACCTGTCAAAATCAGGAAAACTAACACTCTAAAAATTGAGTTGCAGCTTCTTTTTAATAAGTTTTATTTTCCATAACAATGTGTGGTGCTTAGAGTCGAAAATAGGTGCCTCAATTGAAAATTAGACCCGTTAGGTTCCACCCAGTGGTTGAGTTTTAGCTCCCACGCTTCAATCCTCGAAAGGATTTCGAGAGATCTTAACCATTCTCCTCCTCCATTTTGTTCACTCCGGAAGAAATATAGAAAATTTAGCTTCATAAGTTTCAGTCTACTGCTTAGCATTATACGTTTGAAAAAAAAATCAGCCTTATAAGCCATTAGATGGCTGCTTAAGGTTAAGAAAATATATTTAAAATAAAAAAAAGCAATCCCCACCGAGGGAGTGAGAGGATCGAATATATGACTAAGTTAGGTTTAGACTGATGATCGATACTATAAGATCGATACTATGCACAGATTGCGCCTTCTTGGTCACCAGAGGGATTCTGGAGTGTTAAACACGTTAGACTATGTTATATATACAGGGCGCCCACTTATATCCGTTACACCCCCCCCCTTAACTTCTAAACGGTGACAGCTCAGGCCATAAAGTTGGTATCTAGGTATAGTAAAAAGGCTATGCGCTACTCGATGAGACAACTTACAACGCCATCTATGCACATTAATACTCAAAACAGAATGCAAAAAATGAGCATCTGTTTGATTTTGAAGCGAAGCGAGAAAAGACCACATTAGGACTAAATACGAGCCTGTGTTGTGGCGCAGGGGAAACGCACGTGATTCGCATTCATGTGGACCATGGTTCTGTCCCCACCCGTTGCGTGTTTTACTGAATGTCTCTACAAACCATGAAAACTGTCTGCTGATCTTGCAAAATCGTATCTCCAAACACACAGCTCAACTCAACCATGTCTGGCATAAAAATCACATGGATCTCATGTATTATGCAAATGAGGATGGAACATCATACCTGTTCACCAGAGACTACTACTACAAAAAGGATGTTTCTGCTGGGTTGTAAGTTAAAACAGAGAGTTATGGCAAAATTTGGCAGTAACGAGTATTGCGAGATATTGTTAATTAACGGTGAATGTGGGCTTAAGGCAAAATCAGCTGCAAGGCTGTATCGTGAACGTTTCTCTCAAGGCCCGCATCCTACAGACCATCTTAAAAGTTGTAAAACATTTAAGGGAGACGGGCTGCGTGACCAGCAGACCTCGAATTCGTACACCCTCGTAATGAAGGACGCAAAGTGCAACCTGAAGATGTGCTAGCATACGATCTCTCGCCCATCCTCAGAGCAGCACAAGAATGATCAGTGAAAATTGTGGCCTCTCAAAAAGCCGCGTCTGGAAAATCCTGAATGAATCAGGTGCTCATCCATACCGATCCACACCTGTGCAGGGATTGCTGCCAAGAGATGCTTAGAGACGTTACACGTGGTGCAACTTTGTGATGAATAACTTAGAGGTCCACCCAACATTCCTGGCAGACATAATATGGACGGACGAGGCATGTTTTTCGAGGAACTGAATATTTAATAGACAGAACGTTCATACCTGGTCGCTGGAAAATCCGAGATATGCCGTCGAAGTTCGACATCAACAACGCTGGTCGATTAATGTTTGGTGCGCAATTTTTAACGACAGGCTTATTGGACCAGTATTTTACGAGGACACGTTAACGGGACAACGGTACTTGCAGCTTCTGCAGGATGTAATAGCCGACTTTGTTGAGAATTTACCGTTGTGCCAACTCCTAAAATGTATGGTTCCAACATGACGGCGCACCTCCGCATAAGATTTCAAACGTTCAGCAGTTCCTAATAGTGAGATTCCAGAATCAAGTCATCGGGTATGGTGGCTCCGTCGAGTGGCCCCCGCGGTCACATGACTTGGCCCCATTGGACTTCTTCTTATGGGGACACAGAAAAGGTCGGTTATATGTGACCCCTCCGCCAACATTGCAGGATCTTTGACGACGCATTACTGATGCTTGCGCGTCCGTAACACTTGCCATGTTACACAATGTGCAGCGAGAAATCCAGTCCAGAGTGCAAATGTGTATAGTGGCTAACGGAGAGCATTTTGAGCAATATACTATTGTAAATAAATGATCCTGAAGACAGAGAAGTGTCTCAGTTTCTTTCTTCCATTCTTTATGACATGACAATTTTCGAAATCGTGACCAAACAAATGTTCATTTTTTGCATTCTGTTTTGAGTATTAATGTGCGCAAGGTATCTTTTCGTACTAAATTGAGAGTGCTCTACAACTTTCTAAATGGCTTTTTTCTCGTATCTTTCACCGTTTACGAAATAGGACCGCTAATTCCAAAATTTGCTGATAGATGGCGTTGTAAGTTGTCTCATCGAGTAGTGCATAGCCTTTTCACTATACCTAGACACAACTTTATGGCCTAAGTTGTCACCGTTTTTAACGGATATAAGTGGGCACCCTGTATATATATATATATATATATATATATATATATACATAATTAAATACATAATGTGTGTTATATGTTTATCCTAAATTATCTAACTCTTACACTATCAAAACCAATAGAATTTAGTTAAGAGTGTTGTCTAAAATAATCTGAAAATTTAATTCTTTTTAAGTAACAGGACAAATAGTTGATCAAAAGTATGAAACGTTTTCTGGGGCATAAAACAACCTTTATCTGCGGGAAAAAATACAAAACCACCCCACCAACAAAAGAAAGTCGTATATATTTTTATTTTGACAACATAAGCCGTTTTTTTTTCTGAGATAGTAATTGATTGCCAACACATGGATAAACCTTATAGCTAGAATTACAGCAAAATTGACAAGATTTTGTTAGTATCCTTTATTAGTTACAAACAGCCATTTTAGGGCTAGATTTATCCATAACGTTTAGCATCCATTTTGTATGCTAAACGTTCCAAAATCATATGACTAAATCTAGCAATAAAATGTCAAAGTGAAAAACACACTGGCAGTTACTAACAGAATATTTTAATTTCAGATTACCATAAATTAATTTGATAAAATTCAAGCATTTCATATACGAAAACATCCTGTCCTTATTTTTAATCATAATTCAAAAAAATATTTCCTAACATTAACTTTCTAGAATATTTCCTTCTTAAAATACTAAAACTTAATATTAAAAAAAGAAAAAGTTTTGAGATGTTATTTTCCTGACATAGTCAAAATTTGAAATAAAAATTATGCAAAAAATATTTCTGAAGCATTGCTAATGCGCAATTATATAATATAGGTTCTCACAAGATATTTCTGGATACGTTGCATGAGCATGGCATCTTCCTCACCTGAAGTCCGCCTCTCATTATCATTTTCGTTTAACTTTACCATCATAGCGCCATCTTTCGAGCTGACCGTCGTACCCTGGTTACTACGGTGTTCTGCATCCAACAGTAGGCCTAAAATATAAGAAAGTTTATTGTCGAGCTATATTTATATAGATAATTATATTAATTATACAGAGATAATTATATTTATAGAGATAATTACTGAAAAATGTAGTATGGGCTGCACAATGATTTCCCTACACACGCTGATAAATTAGTTTGATATATTTAGAGAACTAGAACATATTACCCAGAGTAGCGCGAGTCCTAGGTATACGTCCGCTATTATATAAAACAAATGAGGATGAAAATAACACAATTCAATTTACGAAATGCCTGTTTTGAAAAAATTCGTTCCCGCAATAATTTTTTTTTTCATTCGCAACAAGCCAATTGTAAAGCGGAAATTTGATATTAGCTATATAAATACTCCATTGGTTCCTTAAAATTCCATGTACTCCGTAGTTAAAGTATGCGGTAACCACGGACACGTGAAAGTAACTTCAGTAGATAGAACAGCTCCGGAAAAGAGTCCGATGGGAAACGTTAATTTAAAAAAATGTAAGACATGGCTCGGTTCAGAAATGTATAATTAATTAACGAATTGATTCAGAAAATTATTTTTTGTAGTAGTGTGACACATTTATGAGATAATGTTATTGTTGTTGAGACCCAGACCGTCCGACCTACCAGAAAGGTTTAAGGTAACTGTTTGGACGGCAGGGAAGTGCCACCCAATTTAGACCGGAACCCAGTGGGGGAGGCATCCACAGGGACCGTATCCTCCTTCCCCTACCACCAACCTCTCGGAAGGACTTACAGATCCACATGTTTAACGTGATCGTACTCCGCATGAACACGGCGGCAGTTGTGGCAGCGTGCAAATCCAGCGCGCAAACCACCGAGCTACCGCGGCTAAAATGTGCCAACAGCACGCGGTGTTCCCAGATGGTCACCGACCCAAGTACTAACCGCGCCCGATGCTGCCTGACTTCAGTGATCTAACGAGAACCGGTGTTTTCAGCACGGTATGACCGTTGGAGGAGATAATGTTAAAAAAAAAATGTTGGATGGACCGTTAATTTTTTTACATCATAACATAAAAATTGGAGAGGTTTACAAAGCACAAACGTATATATATATATATATATATATATATATAT